>AFGO01000259.1:26467-44811 GCA_004335405.1 Nannochloropsis granulata CCMP529
CTTCCCCTCACTTCTCTCCCAGCGGGGAAGCGCACACACACGTGCAACCGAGAGCGAGGAAGGCGGCGAAGATGAGGGCAGCCGAGAGGCCTGTGGTAAGGGATGGGGGAGCAAGGGGGGGAGGGTAGAGGGGTCAGTGATAGTGCTGGTAGAACGCAGGAGTGCCTCATCTGCCGTCTTGCGAAGGAAGGAGGGAGGGAGGGACGGACGGACGGACGGAGGGAGGGCAGGGACGGCTACATCTCCCCACGTTTTCTCCGTGCTTTCTACTGCCTTCTTCCTCTATGTGTATCTGAGTCAAAAACGACTCAGAGGGAGGAGGAGAGGATGAACCTCTCAGAGGGGACGCCCGCACACTCAAAACAAACAATACTGCACGTTTCCCCTCCCCCTCAAGGCAGCTGTGGCAGCAACGCCCAGCAAATGAGGCATAGGAGTCGGAACCCCATGAAAACGCATGCTATAGGAAGCCAAGGGGGGCGCGCGTAGTGTGGGCAGGTGGTTTTGAAGGCAAAGGGAGGACGCAACACCGCCTTGCTGTCCGAATGCATGTGTGCGTGTCGCTTGTTCTGTCTCCTTGTCTGTGGGCCGTGTCTGGCTGTGTCTGTATGCTAGGGTCGGGGGCGGAAGAGCATGTGTGAGTGTTCTCGGCAGAGAAGGAAGGAGCGATGAGTGAAAGATTGGAGAGGAGGGCGAGGGGGACAGACAGGTAGCCCCAGGAGCAGGGAGTAGGTGTCGTCAAGTGCGTTGCAGTGACGCCAGACCCGTCATGTCGTGCGCACGACACATCCTGCCTCTTGTGACCTGCTTGCCTCCATCCACCCTCATAGCCCTAATACCTGGCTTATCTAGGATCTCTTTTCTGAGGAGGAAGACGGTGTGGCCTCTTTACCGAGGGAATGGTGCGCCTCTTGCCTAAGCCAGCATCGGGTGGCGTCAAGGACTGGAGGAACGCATGACGTACGACTTGGACGGTTGCTTGCAAAAACACAAAAATGTGATGGGGTTCGGCAAAGGAAGGTCTGAGACCCGTGCCATTTCTCGGGCAGACAGTACGCACAACACATGTATCCAAAATAATGATTGTCATGTGGGCTTCCATGCGCAGGGAAAAGAGAGACATACACAAAAAATGGGAAGTGAGGGGAGAAATTGCGTGGAAACGCTTTTCGCTGCGGCTCTGATCTGAAGAAGGCCCATGGCCATTGCCCCTCTTAAATGCTTCTTTTCGTGGGGGGGAGGGGGGGGGGGCTAGTTTCGCTTACTTCTTGTGATGGTAGTCGTTATCAGTGCTTTTGGGGTGCATGTAGAAAAGTTAGAGTGGGAATGTACCATTTATTGCTCAGCCTGTGTGTTCATTGCCTCCCCCTTCACTTTTTGATCTTTTTTCGGGGGGCAGCAGCGAGTGGAAACCGACAGGCACACACTCTAAATTCCGTCTCATCGAAATCACAGACCACGAGCAAGCATGTCGTACTCTGACAGCGACCCACCGAAGCTGGACAAGGATCCGCGGTATGTATTTTAAAAGGAAAAAGCACTTTTTCTCTTTTCCTTTTTTACCTCCAGCCTCCCTACCCTCCTCTCTCTCCCCCTTGTCTCCCCATGTACTTCACATACAATTTATCTACTTGTGAGTGTATAACCAAATATTCATTTGATTATTAAGTATTTTTATTTGATTTATTTGATAATGTCTCGTTTACTGGCGAAGCATACAAGGGGCCAAATATTCACGCTCATTTGCCGTTCCTCCCTCCCTTCCCTCACCTCCCTCCCCTCTTTCCAGCGTCCTGTTCCTCCATCAACGGATCCTCTCCTCCTTCAGTAGTAAACATGGCTCCGTCGCTAGTTTTGCCTCCTCCGGCCCCGCTGCGGCCACCAAGGAGCCAGTGCAGGAGGGAAGGGGGGAGGGAGGGCTGACGACTGCCACCGCCACAAGCAACAGTAGCAGCATCGCAGGCGGCATCAGTAAATTTGACAAGATTTTTTATAGTGAAGAGAATATGGGCAAGCTCCAGGATTTTTTGGAAAACGACGAGAAAATTTTCTTGCTGGTAAGGAGGAATGAGCCATAAAGGAAAGCAGAAAGGGTGTTCGAGGGTGGGGGAAGAATGAGGACGAGTGGCCGGCAGCTGTACAGCTTTTTGTCAGACCTGCAAAGCGACTGGGGATAACCTCTGTGGCAACGTAGAACTCTAAGGGGGTTTAACATCCGCTGACCTCGACCCTCCCCCATTCCCTCTCTCCTTCCCTCCCTCCCTCCCTCCCTCCCTCTACCCCCTCTCCCCAGGTCCCCGAAACCCTGCGCGTGGAGACCCTCATGCCGCCAAAAATCGGCAAGGGTAAATACGTCTTTTTCCTCAAACTTCGCTCCACCTCCTACACGCCCTCCTCCTCGTTCGCCTCCTCCTTTCCCTCTTCACAGCCTCCTCCTTCAGCTTCCTCGTCTTCCTCCTCGTCCTCCCCCCCTCCCTCCTCCCTCTTGTCCATGGAGAGCGCTATCCTCACTCTTGAGCTCGCAGGTCCTTCGTCCTTTGAGCACTTGGAGCTTCTAGCCTATGAAATTTATTTGCCTCTGTTGACCAACCCGCAGAACCAGGCAAAGTGGGGAGAGACAGCTACGAAGGAGGTTAGATTTTTGATTTTTCATCTATTTATTCAATACTAATACTGCTGATTTATTGTGAATATTAAAATTAATTGTAGGTGTCAACACGTTTCCGTTATTTTACAGGCTTAACACTGATCATAACGTTACAACTGCTGATCTAATAACATCCTTCATTTCAGCCCACAGTCCGTCTTATCCTCTTTTCCTCCTCCATTTCCTATGAGAAAAGGCGAAACCAGGCTCACTCCTCCATCCATCCCTCCCCTCTTCCCTCCCTCCCTCCTTTCTTAGGTCATCGACCGATTCTACTCCTTCCTCTCCTCCCTTACAATTCTCTGTGGTCAAATTAAGGGCCAGACCCGCCTGCCCATGCCCCCTATTGAAGGGCTCCTTGGTCCTCCTTCTGGAGCGGGAGACGCTGTTCTGGCCTCGTCAGGCTTAAATATGTGAGTAAAGGAGAAAGAAAAGGACGGAAGGGTGGAGGGGCGATGTACCTCTCTCAGATGCTCATTTCTTTTTCAACTGTCAAAATAATCCCACAGAGGAGGAGGCCCTGGCCTAGTAGGTGGCGGAAGTCGCAATCGTCTCGCGGTCTTAGAAGGCGCCGTGGTGACCTGGACGAAGCAGGTAAGCTACCCTTTCTATCCTCCTTTCCTCCCTCTTTTTGTGTCTTTCACTTATATTTCACTCGCTTACAGATCCGTCAAGTTCTGAAACAAGACCCGGAGTCCTTCCTCAAGCAAGGTAAGCGAGAGAGAGAATGAGAACGGGAGAAGATGTGTATGCGCGTACTTACAGCTCTTCCCTTTATCTGTCTCTGCTTCTTTCCCTCCATCCAGGCCTCCACCCCACTCCGGACGTGGAGATCACTTTTTGGAAGACCAAGGCAGCAAATCTCAACGCGGTCTACGACCAGCTCCAATCGCAGCGCGTCAAGAAGGTAAGGGAAAGAGAAAGACAAGAAAGGTGGGAAAGACACATCTCTCACTCACATTCTCCTTCTCATTTTTTTTCGTGATAGGTAGTGCATGTGCTCGAGCAAGCCAAGTCCACCTATACCAGCACTTTTCACCGTCTCTGCAAGGAGGTATTCACGGCTCGCCTGGAGGCGAATGACAATAGGTACGAGGCAAGAAACTAGGGAGAGGGATGGGGTGCAAGCGTGGCTTAACCATTTGTAGCTGACTTGTTATCCTATATACTCCTTTCCTCTCTTTCTCCCATCCTTCCTCTCTTTTTTACTTAGCAAGTACCTTCGTCCTCTGGAAGACTGGGTGGCTCGCTTGCAGGAAGAGAAGAATGCGAGTGAGACACGCTTCCCCACGCTCCCTACTCTTTTTAAGCCAATCTTGCATATAGTCCTGCTGGTAAGTAGAGAGAGAGGGAGGGAGGAGGAAGAATACGTTTTATAATATTTTGTAAGTTCACCATTTTCTTTACCATAGATCTGGAAGAACAGCAAGCACTACAACACACCCACTCGTCTCGTTGTCCTGATGCGCGAGCTGTCCAACTCGCTGATCACGCAGGTATGCGGTGAGAAGAGAGGGGACGATGGACGTTGAGAATGTGTTATAACATACCATGACCCCCTATGCTCACTCAGGCCGGTCGCTATGTGTCAGGAGAGCAGATTTTTGCGCTTATCGAAAAGGAGGAAGCGCCCAAAGCCCTGGAGCAGCTCTCCATTGCCCTTAACGTCTGTACCACCTTCAAAGAGACATATGCCACCTTCAAGGACACTGCGTCTGCTGGTACGTTTTACGGCTTCTCCTGTCTCCGCACTTCCCTTTGTCTGTGTCGCCATTCTCACTCTTTCTCTCTATTGATCTTCCTGCCTTTTTCCAGAGTGCCCTCACAATCCTTGGCGAATCCAGAACAGCGCTTTATTCGCTCGCCTGGAGCTTTTCATGGACCGCGTGGGCAGCTTGATTGACATTACGCGCACGCTCATCTCGTTCAATAAGCTGTCGAAGGTAAACAAGAAAGGGAGGGTGGGAGAGGCGAATGTAGACCAGCAAGAAATTCTCTCGTTTGTTTCCACGCTGCGTCCGAATCCCTTACTGCGTCTTGCCAACTAACTCCTTGAACTTTATCCTCTGGTCTGTCGCCCCTCCCTCCCTTCGTCGTTAGGTGGAAGTAGGTGGGACCAAGGGCCGCGTGGTCACGATGGGCGTGAAGCAGATGCATGAGGATTTCTCGGGGGCCGTCGAACGAGTGCGAAACGTGCCATACGATATAATTGATGTGGGGGCGATACAGTTTGAGGTATGGCAAATTATAGGTGGGAAGAAGCGATGATGAGTATCCATCCCTTAAGCTCTTTCGTGTGTTTTGTCTTACTTTTCATCCGCTGTCGCTAGCTTGCGTTCATATTGCATCTCTGTTCTTTTCCTTCGTTCCTTCTTCTTAGACGGACTATGCTCAGTTCAAGGAGCAAGTAAAAGAGCTGGACCGCCGCCTGGCCTCTCTCATCGCGCTTGCCTTCGATGACCGTGCTACCGTCACGAGCCGATTCAAGCTTCTTGATGCTTTTGAGGGGCTCCTGGACCGGGGTATCATTCAGGATGAGCTAGAGGTACGGAACAAATAAATGGCACTTTTTCTTAATTCCGAATAGACTCATGCCTTCTTTCTACCCTCCTTCTCTCCTCCCTTACTCCCACCGTCCTTCCCCCAGAAAAAGTATATCGCACTGTTGCATGCTTACAGTCAAGACCTTCGAACCGTTCACGAGGTCTTCCTCAGGCAGCGTGAGTGTCCTCCCGTGCCTGCCAGCTACCCTCCCGTCGCCGGCGCCCTTGCCTGGTCCCACAGCCTCATCGAACGTGTCCAGGCCCCGCTTGCTAAAGTTCGAGCGTTAGAGCTGCAGCAACCGCATATTTGGGCGCGAGAGGAAAGCAAAGACGTACTTAAGGCTTGCAATGCTCTCGTTTCTTCCCTTAAGGAATACGAGACACAGCACGCCGAAATTTGGGGCCGGGATGTCGAGTCTTCCTCGGAAGCCAAGCTCCGCCTGCACTTGCTGGTCCGCCACACGCAGACGCAGCACATTTCCGTGAATTTTGATCCCGCTCTAGTCCGACTCTTACGTGAGGTCAAATATTTCCGCCTATTAAACTTACCGGTGCCAGCTGCCGCATTGGAGGTGTATCAGCAAGCAGAGACTTTCCGACGCTGGACGGGAAACCTCGAACTCATCGCGCACACGCACAACATGGCGTGGGCGGCGCTGCACCCTGTTGAGCTGCCCTTAGTCCGTCCGTACCTAGAGCGCTTCAATCATGTGGTGGAAGCAGGCTTGATGCATTTGCATTGGCAGAGCGGCGCGATGGCCGTGCAAGATTTTTTGGGAGAGGCGCTCGAGAAGGTGAAAAGCGTCGAGGAGGTAGTGCGGACAATGAAGCGGAACCTAGCGGCAGTGGAAGGCGTACTGCGGGAATGGGAGCGCCCCATGCTCGAGCGCAAGTCCAAGCCAGTGGAGCGAGAGGAGTTTGAGCGCATGCAGCGCGGTATCCGGGCAGAGCGTTATGGCAAGGTCAAGGAGGCTGGGAAGGAGATCGAGGCCCTGCTCAAGAGAACCCACAAGATCCTGCAAATAGCATCCCCTACGCTGCCCGAGTGGCGGGCATACGTGGACTACGTCAACAATCGCGTGGTCAATGGTCTGTCTCGAGTCATCCTCTTCTCACTTGAAGCCTTTCGCAACGAGATCGACCCCACGACTACAGCGATCAATACAGGCCTCACCAGCGCTGGTACCACCACCAACGTTAGTAGCAATAAACTACCCATGTTGGAGATCAAATTGACCTTGGTGGACGATCGGCAGGTGCGTTTCCAGCCGGAGCTCTCGTCCTCGACGTCCAGCACAAGCTCCAGCGGTATCACGCTCAAGGACGTGGTGGGCAGCATCGTCGGAGGCTTTTACCATCTCTCCACTCTCCTCAAGCGTCTGGACGATACCAACAACCAAGGTAGCTATCTTCGAGAGATGCATGCTGATCCGCAGCTGTGCCTGACACTTGATCGGATTTACGACGTGGTGTATGAGACAGAGGAGGATTGTCGGGGGCTGCAGCAGCGATACGATGAATACTCCTTTTTGTGGACAACGGACTTGGAAGCGCACTTTCGGGCTTTTTGTGCCACTGCTGTAGTGGTGACACCTTTAGGACAAACGTTACTGGACCTGGAGCAGTTTGAACGCGAGGTGGCGTATTACGAGGGACTGCAGCTGCAAGTCAACACCAAACTCTCCTCTCCCGTGGACGTGTTGGGATGGCTGCGCGTCAACACCTTACCAATCAAACAGGCAATTTTGGGCTGGTGCGCGCGTTGGACAGCCACTTACACATCCCATATTAAGGTCACTCTGGTGGCTCGGCTGCGGGATATGGACTGCTTAATGCAAGAAGTCCGGACGGGACTGTCCATTCCAGTAGTGGCGGATGGGAGTAAGGAAGCGCTTATGGCGGTCATGAAATCAATCTGCGATGTGCGCAAGGCCAGCGAGACGTTTGCAGAGCTTTGGGATCCTTTTCATGAAATGATTGCAGCGCTGAAGCGGCACAATGTGGACGTGACGGACGTAATGATTGATGGCGACTCGGGCTATGACTTGCAATCCTACCTCGAAGAAGCGCCTACGGCCTGGGAGCTCCTGGTGAAAAAGACATTTATAAAGAAGGAGGAGATTTTGCCTTTGCAAATGGCTGAGGTGGAAATTTTGCGACAGAATCTGGACGCTTTTGGAGCTCGAGTCTTACGGTTCCGCTCAGCCTTCAAGAAGGAGGGGCCTTTCATGTCCTCGATACCGTCGGTAGCAACTGCTACTGGCGCAGGGCCAGCACTAGCGCCCTCTTCCAGTACGTCCGCTAGTAATCATGCCAATACCAGTAATAGCACCATTGCCAGGGCATACGAGGAAATGGACCGGCAAGTGGTCATGCTCATGACGTTGGAGAGAGAGGCTGCGGCGTTCAACGAGCTGGAGGAGCTGTTCGAGCTACAAATCAGCAAGTATCCCGAGATGGGTGAGACGCGGCGCGACCTGAAGCTGCTGAAGTGGATCTGGGATTTCAAGGCGCTTGTAGACAAGCTATATGAGGGTTGGCGCGGCCAGTACTGGTCAGAGGTCAAGACTGAGGCCTGTATGGATCAGAACAAGGAGCTTCTTAAACAGCTCCGGAAGCAAGGGAATGACTTCCAAGTTCTCAAGGCCTGGCGCATGTATCAAGAGGTGGAGGAGAGTATCCAGTCCATGAGTGTACTTTTACCTTTAATTGACGAGCTGCATTCCCCGGCGATGCGCGACCGGCACTGGGAGGCTCTGGCCCGACAGTGCCACGTCAAGCATTTGGACCCCACGCATACCAAGTTTACATTCGAGGATATGATGCCGTTGCATCTATCTGAACGTCGTGAGCTGGTAGAAGACCTGGTCAGCACGGCTTCCAAGGAGCTCAAGATCGAGACTCAACTGGGCATCATTGTGCAGACTTGGGAAGCCCTGACCTTGGATTATGTGTCGCACAAGGACACGGAGATGACGATTGTCAAGCCTAGTGAAGAAGTGCTCGAAAACCTTGAGGGCCACCAGATGGAGCTTCAAGGGATGCTATCTGTCGAATTTTTCAAGGAAAAGGTGCTACAGTGGCAGGTAGCCTTGGGCCACGTGGAGGAGGTTCTCAAGGCCTGGGTCCTGGTTTCCAAGTGTTGGGCGGCCCTCGAGAGTATTTTCCTAGCGTCGGCGGATATTCGCTCACAGCTGCCTGAGGATACGAAGCGCTTTGAGGGAATCGATTCGGAGTTTAAGGAGCTTATGAAGGCCGCAGTGCTGACACCGCAGGTGATGGATGCGTGCAACGTGGATGGGCGGTTGGGAGCCCTGAGAAGCATGACCCTCCGCTTAGAGCTTTGCCAAAAGTCGTTGAATGAGTACCTGGACATGAAAAAGAAACTGTACCCGCGCTTCTACTTCGTCTCTAATGTCGCCCTACTGGACATGCTCGCGAACGGTACCAATCCTGCCAAAATCTTACCTTATCTGGGAGACTGCTACGATGCACTCGGCGATCTGAAGTTCGTGGTGGATGACGCCGCCACGGGCACCCTCTCTAACCGCACAGTGGACACCATGGTGGCCAAGGATAAGGAATGCGTCTCGCTTCACAGCCCTTTTACAATGCAGGGTGAGGTAGAGAACTACCTGAACCAGCTGACCGAGGTGGTGGCAGAGACGCTACGCTACAAACTAGAGGACGGCATGGAGACGGCTGTGAATTGGGACATAGAAAAGCCCCGCGAGCAGTGGCTGTTCGATTATCCAGCGCAAGTAGTTCTGACGGGCACCCAGATTTACTGGACAGAGGAGACGGAGCGCGCCCTGGAAGAGTACGAAGGTGGGCAGGAGGACGCTGTCAAGCGCTACTTGCAGGTGTGCAATGGCCGCTTGAGTACCTTAATTCAACTTGTTTTGGGGGAGCTGACGCCCGGAGATAGAACCAAGGTAATCTCCCTCATCACCTTGGACGTGCATGCCCGTGACGTGGTGCAGAAACTCATCGATGATAAGACAGAGGGCCCCAATTCTTTCTTATGGCAGCAGCAGTTGCGCTTCTACTGGACTCCGCCGCCATCCACCTCCTCAAGTATGATCCCTGTGAGCACTGGTACTCCAACAGGTACCGGCAGCAGCCCGCGAGATGTAGATATCAAGATCTGCGACTATCAATGCAAGTACTTCTACGAGTGGGTAGGGAATACGGGTCGGCTGGTTATTACTCCTCTGACGGACCGCTGCTACATCACTTTGACAATGGGGCTGCGGCTGTTTCTGGGTGGGGCGCCTGCAGGACCCGCGGGCACGGGTAAAACTGAGACGACAAAGGACTTGGCGCGGGCCTTGGCTATTCCCTGCTACGTGTTCAACTGCTCGGATCAGATGAATTATCAAACGATGGGCGATATTTTCAGGGGGCTTGCGCAGACAGGCGCGTGGGGCTGCTTTGATGAGTTTAACCGCATTCCTTTGGAAGTTCTCTCGGTGGTCGCTACCCAGGTCAAGACAATCCAAGATGCCATAGTCAAGTGCTCCGTGCCCAGCAACCGTGACCTTGAGTACCAGCACCTGCCCGGAGGAACCCCACCTGTCAAGGTGGGAACACTAGAGTTTATGGGTGACACTATCTCCTTGGTTCCGTCATGCGGCTTTTTTATTACCATGAACCCCGGATATGCGGGCCGCACGGAGCTGCCCGAGAACTTGAAGGTCCTATTCCGCTCCTGTGCAATGATCCGGCCTGATCTGCGCCCAATCTGCGAGAATATGCTTATGTCAGAAGGTTTTCAGAACGCGCGAGGCTTGGCTATAAAATTTGTGACATTATATCAGCTTTCTTCAGAGCTTCTCTCGAAGCAGTTTCATTACGACTGGGGTTTGCGCGCTGTCAAATCTGTGCTGCGCGTGGCAGGCATGCTCAAGCGCGGTGAACCACACCTGGACGAGGCCCAGATCCTGATGCGGGCCTTGCGAGACTTTAATGCTCCCAAGATTCCTGCTCATGACCTCCCTATCTTTTTACGGCTCATCAATGATTTGTTTGTCGGCATGGAGGACGTGGCACCTAAGGTGAATGAGACTCTACGTGATAAGGTGACGATGGCGGCGAGGCTTAAGAAGTACCAGGTAGACGATACCTTCGTACTAAAGGCCTGTCAGCTACAGGAGTTACTGGATGTTCGGCACTCAGTCATGCTTTTGGGACCCGCGGGCTCGGCGAAGACAGCCATCTGGAAGACGTTGGCGGCTGCGCACAACCTGGACTGCCACAGCGGGAGCTTTGGGCGGATTGGGACTAGCAGCGCTGACGAAAAGCGCTCTCAGGTGTGCGTGTACGAAACTGTGAACCCTAAGGCTGTGTCTGGCGACGAGCTGTACGGATACATGACCTTGAGCAAGGACTGGAAGGACGGTGTGCTCTCCATCATCATGCGCGGCATGTCGAAGAACTTTGCGGAGCAGGGCTTTTACGAGCATCAGAAGCACAAGTGGGTAGTCCTCGATGGCGATATTGACGCAATCTGGATTGAATCCATGAACACGGTGATGGACGACAATAAGGTGCTGACTCTGGTATCAAATGAGCGTGTGCCCTTGTCTGAGAGCATGCGTCTGGTTTTTGAGATCAACTCCCTGAAAAATGCCACGCCTGCCACAGTGTCACGCGCTGGCATTCTCTACATCAACGAGGCCGACGTGGGCTGGAAACCACTGGTGCAATCTTGGGTCCAGGCTCGCGCGGATGCCAACGAACGGGTTTTGCTGCCTGGTCTCTTTGACAAGTACGTGGACGCTTTGGTGGAGATGACGCGGCGGGGGTACAAGGAAGTGACACCGATGCGTGTCATCAATAAGGTCTCTACGCTCATTTACATCTTGGAAGGTTTCTTGAATGGCAGTAGCAGTGGCTCAAACGATGAGAGCAACGGCGATATAGCTTCGACCCCTTCCTCCTCATCATCGGCCTCATCTTCCTCGTGTGTGCTGCCTGCTGACAAGAAGACGCCTGATGTGCTTGAGCTTGTGTTTATCTACGCAGCTGTGTGGGCCTTTGGGGGAGCGATGGCGGTGGACAAGCAGACAAACTACCGCAAGCAGTTCAGCGATGCCTTTGCCATGATCTTTGGTCAGCATTTCCCCAAAGACGGGCAATGCTTTGATTATTACTTTGATATTGAATCTCTCTCCTTTCTGCCCTGGGCGGCCCGCGTGCCTAAGTACGTTCCCATCCCCATTGGTGGTGGGGTAGGAGAGACTGCCTTTTCGCAGCTCCAGGTGGCTACGGTGGACACTGTACGTCTCTCTTTTTTGGTTGACCTGCTGGCCAAGAAGCATCGACATGTAATGCTTTGTGGAACTGCAGGCACGGGAAAGACAAGTATCATTCAGGAGTACCTCCGGAATTTGGATAAGGACGCAGACAAGATGCTCTCCACGACGGTGAACCTGAGCTACTACACAGACTCGGCTAAACTGCAGAGCGAGCTCGAGCTCGCCATTGAACGGCGCTCAGGCCGCAAGTATGGGCCTCCACAGGGACACCACCTGGCCTTGTTTCTGGATGATGTGAATCTGCCATACGTCGAGACTTATGGAACGCAGAATGCAATCGCCTTGCTGACACAGCACCTCCAGTACGGCAACTGGTTCGACCGTACAGATTTGGGAACGCGTAAAGAGGTGGTGGATGTGCAGTACCTTGCAGCCATGAATCCCACGGCCGGCTCCTTTGACATTTGCGAGCGGGCGCAACGGCACTTTGCCACCTTCGCTTGCATGATGCCCTCAAAAGGGGATCTGAAGACCATCTACGGGTCTATCTTAGGCGGACACCTAAAGGGCTTCCCGGCCAAAGTGGAGGACTGCTGCGACAAGATTGTTGAAGCCACCATTGCTCTGCACGGCCAAGTTTTGCAGCGTTTCTTGCCCAGTGCTGTCAAGTTCACCTACAACTGGAACATGCGGGAGCTGACAAACATTTTCCAGGGTCTGACACTTGCCCGGCCTGATCACTGTGCTACGCCTTTGCCTCTACTCCGACTCTGGGTGCACGAGTGTGAGCGCGTCTTTGGTGATCGGTTGGTAACTGAGTCTGAGACAGCTATCTTCGGGGGCATGCTAACTTCAGTGGCAGATAACATTTTTTCATCCTCAGCTAAAGACATGGTCGAGCCCTTAATGCAGCGGCCTCTGGTGTGCACAAGCTTTGCCGGGGGTATCACTCATACGGGCACCGGTAGCAACAACAGTGTCAACACCGCTTCATCAACCAATGCCTATACGGCCGTACCAGACTTGACTCGGCTCAAGACGGTGCTTGATGGCAAACTCCGGGAGTACAATGAGTCCAACGCCATGATGGACCTGGTGCTCTTTGAGCAGGCCATGGAGCACGTCACCCGCATCTGTCGCATCCTCTCTAATCCCTCAGGGCACGCCATGCTTATAGGGGTGGGGGGCTCGGGCAAACAGTCCTTGACGCGCTTGGCCGCTTTCATTTGCGGGTACAATGTCAAGCAGCTGGCCGTCACTGCTCGCTTCAAGGTGGAGGACTTGAAGGAAGCGCTCAAAGACATGTATCGGCTGGCAGGAGTGAAAGGTGTATCTTTGGTCTTTCTTATCACTGACACTCAGATAATCGACGAGCGTTTCCTTATCTATATCAATGCCCTTCTGTCAAGCGGTTGGATTCCTGATCTGTTGTCAAAGGAAGAGCTAGAAGCTTTGCTGGCAGGTGTTCGGTTGGAGGCCCGGGCACAGGGTGTCCCTGACACGCCTGCTACGCTGCTGGACTTTTTTGTCGCGCGCATCCGCAATAATCTGCACGTGGTTCTGACATTTTCTCCCGTGGGGCCCAACTTCCGGGTGCGGGCTCGACGCTTCCCGGCTCTTATCAATTGCACGGCCATCGATGTTTTTCACCCATGGCCGCGCGAAGCCCTTGTATCAGTCGCCCAACGCTTCCTGGAAGATATAGATCTGGGAACGCCACATGTCAAGACCCAGCTGGCCCTTCATATGGCAGAGGAGCATTTGTCCGTCATGAAAACTTCACAGACCTACCTGGAGCGACAGCGGCGCTACAACTATGTGACACCCAAGAGCTATTTGGAGTTGATTGGCTTCTACAAGTACTTGCTGAACACCAAGCGTAGCGAGGTAGTGCGGCTTGTGGACCGCTTGGACGTGGGCCTTTCGACGTTGCACAAGACAGTTGCTGACGTAGCTTTGTTGCAGAAAGACTTGACGCATACCATGATCCGCGTGGGGGAGAAGAAGGCGGCAACGGACCAGCTCATCGAAGAAATGGGGGCACAGCGCGCCGAGGCTGAAATCCAACAAGAGACAGCCACCCTCGAAGCAGATAAGGCTAACAGTGCTTCGGCCGAGGCAGCTCTACTTGAGGCTGAGGCCTCGGGGGAGCTAGCGGCGGCGGAGCCTGCTATGAAGGCGGCTGCTGCTGCAGTGGATGTTCTGAGCAAGGCTATGCTTACAGAGCTCAAGAACCTCAAGACACCACCCGCGGGTGTGGACACCGTGACCACTGCTTGCCTGCTTCTGGTGGAGAAAGAATACAAGAACCACAAATGGGACCGCGCCAAAAAGATGATGGCAAATGTGGACCAGTTCAAAAATAAGCTCATGGCCTTCAAGGGGGAGACCATTCCTGAGGATGATATTCAGCGCGTCGCACCCTTAATTGCTCTTCCTGAATTCACCCCTGAGAACATGGCCAGCAAGTCCGCAGCAGCTGCTAACCTGTGCACGTGGGTTGTTAATATTTATAAATACAATCGCATTTATGTCAAGGTCAAACCTTTGATGGATACCTTAGCAGCAGCCCAGGCCTCCAAGGCCAGCGCTGATGCGTCGCTGGCCGCTGCCAAGGAGGCTGTCGAGGCGGTTCAACAGCGCTTGTCCGTACTAGAGGAACGCTTTGTTAAGGCGACTGAGGAAAAGTCCAAGGTGGAGGCCGAGGCCGCCGCATGTCAGGAACGCCTGGCCCTTGCGGAGCGCTTGGTGGGTGGATTGAGCTCGGAGAACACGCGGTGGGGTAATGAGATCGAGCGACTCAAGGAAACGGCAACTACTTTGGTGGGCGATTGCATGCTTGCGGCAGGTTTTGTCTCGTACGTGGGAGCGTTTGACCAAGAGACGCGTGACCATCTGTGGAAGAACGTATGGACCCGGGATCTGATTGTGCGAGGCGTGCCACTGACCCCTGGTGTGGATCCGGTGAGTTTGCTCTCAAACGATGGGAACAACGCCAAGATGATTCGAGAGGGCTTGCCAGCGGATCGGATCAGCCTACAGAACGGCGCCGTGATTACCAACTGTAAGCGCTGGCCTTTGATAATCGACCCACAGACGCAAGGCATCAAGTGGCTGCGACAGAAGGAGGCCGGAAGTCGACTTCATATACTGCAGCTCACCCAGAAGAACTGGACTAAGAAGATGGAGAAGGCTTTGTCCAACGGGATGACCGTAATTTTGGAGAACGTCGGTGAGGAGCTTGATGCTACTCTGGAACCTGTGCTTACACGGGCGATTTACAAGAAGGGGCGCCAGCTTTACATCAAATTCTGTGGGGAGGAAGTGGAATTTGACCCTGGCTTCCAGCTTTACCTGCAGACTAAGCTCTCCAACCCACATTACAAGCCTGAAGTCGCCGCACAGTGCACCCTCATCAACTTTATAGCCACGGAGCGTGGGTTAGAGGATCAATTGCTGTCGAAGGTCGTGTCGGTGGAGCGCCCAGAGCTGGAGGAGAAAGCCCAGCTACTACAACAAGCTTTCCAACGGTACAAGATCCAGCTAGTGTCCTTGGAAGATGACTTGCTGGAGAGATTGGCCAAGGCCCCGGACGACATTTTGAGTGACGTGCCCTTGATCGAAGGATTGGAGGCCACCAAAGCCGCCGCTGCGGAGATCACTGCTGCCGTTTCCGAGGGAAAGACCACGGAGGGGCTGATCAATCAGGCTCGTGAGACGTACAGAGTCCAGGCTGCAGAGGGCGCCATGCTTTACTTCTTGCTAACACAGCTGTGCAGTATCGACCACATGTATCAGTATTCGCTAGATTCGTTCGTATTCTTTTTCCTAAAGTCTATCAAGAAGGCCCTCCCTGCCGACACGCCCGAGGAGCGGGTACTGAATCTTCGCGAGTCTTTGCGCATGACCATCTACACTTGGGTTAGCCGAGGCTTGTTTGAGCGGCATAAGCTCATCTTCTTGGCGCAAATGACCTTCAACTTGCTAAAGCGTGGCGTCTTGGATGGGGACCCTTCGCATTCGTCGTCACATGCGGTGGTTGAGCTGGCAAAAGGCAATCTCAGGGTTCCAGACTCTCACTTCCAATTCTTATTGCGGGGACCCAAGAAGCAGGTCACCGACAATCCTTTAAGCTGGTTACCATTGCCGGTCTGGCAGGCCGTGCAAGCTTTGTCAGAGCTGGATGGTTTCAGCAAGTTTACCCAGGACATGGTGGAAGCTAGCCCCCGCTTTCGGGAGTGGTATAGCGCCTTGGCCCCAGAGACGGAGAAGCTGCCTTTAGAATGGGCAGGATTGGACCGCATGCCTTTCCAGAAAATGATGGTCGTGCGATGCCTTCGGCCTGACCGCATGAATGTGGCCTTGACTAATTTCATCCGCCAACTCTTGCCGCAGGGCCATGCCTACACGGACTGTGACTCGACGAAGAGCGCCATTGAGATTCTGGACCAGTGCTTGCAAGATGCTACACCGGCAACGCCCGTGTACTTTATCCTGAGCCCCGGCGCGAACGTGGTGGGGCTTCTGGACAAGCTGGCAGATAAGTACGGGTTCGTCAAGGGTATGAGTTATCATAACGTCAGCATGGGTCAAGGACAAGATGTAGTGGCCATGGCGTGTCTGGAAAGTGCGCACCGCAATGGGCACTGGGTCATTCTGAACAACATTCATTTAATGACGCGGTGGATGGGGGAGCTCGAGAAGAAACTAGATGAATTTGCCCAGGAGGGCGGCAGCCATACCAAGATGCGATTGTTCTTGACGTCTGATCCCTCCAGCAACATCCCGATTGGCGTCCTAAATCGCTGCATCAAGGTCACTAACGAGCCGCCTGCGGGACTCAAGGCTAACCTGAAGCGAGCCTGGGCTAACTTTCCCAAGGAGGACATTGATGAAACTGACTCCAAAACAAAGGGCGTCTTGTTTGGCTTGTGCTACTTCCATGCCTTAATGATGGAGCGCAAGCTTTTTGGCCCCATGGGATTCAATATGAACTACCCCTTTTCCATTGGCGACCTGCGGGATTCGGCGGCGTGCTTGACTAACTACTTGGAGAATGTCAGCGGCGGAAGCAAGATCCCCTGGGAGGATCTCAAGTATATTTTTGGGGAAATTATGTACGGGGGCCACATCGTCAACGATCTGGATCGCCTCTTGTCCAAGACCTATTTGGATCATTTGATGCGAGAAGAGCTTTTAGATGAGATGCAGTTGTTCCCCTTCGTCTCCCCAGGGGATGGCGTCTCGTTTTACAGTCCACCCTCCACGACGTATGAGAAGTACCTGGAGCACATCGACCGGACCTTGGTTGTGGACACGCCCATGGCCTTTGGTTTGCATCCTAATGCTGAGATCGACTTCCGCACACAGCAAGGAGAGACTCTATTCCGCACATTGCTTGAATTACAGCCATTCGATGATGGGACGGGGGCCATGCGCGAAAAAGAGGAAGATGGTGAAAGCGGATCGTCGGTCGCAGTAGCAGTTACGCCGCAGCAGCTGGCCGAGCAAGTAGCAGGCGAGATTTTGGACCGATTTGGAGAAAAGAGATTCGATACCGAGGATATTTTGCGGGCCTTGGAAGGGGAGCCGGGACCGTACCAGAATGTATTCTTGCAAGAGATGGACGTTCTCAACACCTTGTTGGCCGAAATCGTGCGGTCCTTGAAGGAGCTCCAGCTAGGCTTTGCGGGTGAGCTGACCATGAGCGAGAAGATGGAGTCCTTGATGATGGCTCTGTACTTGGACCAAATCCCAGCCAACTGGCTCAAGCTCTCGTGGCCTTCCCTCCGGTCCTTAGCTGGTTGGTTGAGCAACCTCCAAGCCAGGCTGGTGCAGCTAGAGGAGTGGCAGCAAAATCCAGGGGAGCTACCAAAGGTGATTTGGATCGCGGGCTTGGTGAACCCTCAGTCTTTCTTGACTGCCGTCTGCCAAGTCACTGCGCAGAAAAAAGGGTGGGAGCTCGACAAGCTTGTGACGCAAACAGACGTGACCAAGAAAATGACGGCCGAGGAGGTGGATCTCCCGTCGCGGGACGGGGCATACATCGTCGGCTTGGCCATGCAAGGAGCACGATGGGATGTGCAGACCGGAATGGTTGATAAAGCGCGGCCCAAGGAGATGTTTTGTCTCATGCCTGTCATGGTAGTGCGGGCCGTGGCTGCCGACAAGGCGGATGCCCAGGCGTTCTCATGCCCTGTATACAAGACGGAACAGCGTGGACCGACCTACGTCTTTTCGGCGCAGCTGAAAACAAAGTCCCCTCCAGCGAGGTGGACCATGGCGGGGGTTGCATTGATTATGGATGTCGCAAATGCGTGAGGACGAGGGAGAGTGAAAGAATAAGAGGCAGAAGGGATAACTGCAGGACTTGAGAGGGTGTACTCGCGTGTGTGGGTGTTTTTTACGTCAAAATTTACTAAAGCAGAATCTGTGCAACGAAAAATAATTTTCTTGGACGTCACCTTCCTTTTTTTCTACAGAAGGAACAAATCTAATTTGATTGCATTCTTTCTAGTTACTTTTTTGCTTTCTAATTGATCACCCAAGGTCAATGTCCAGAGACTCATCACTACCGCTTCCCCCTCCGCCGCCGTCGCCGTCCGTCCCCTTCCCTCCTTTCTCCTCGCCCCTGTTCTCCTCCTCGTCGTCCTTCCGCACATTCTTAACGTTCCCGTCTCGTCGCACCGGCATGTGACTCAAAATAGCCGGCACTCTGCCGGCCTGCACAACAGTCTTGCTCCTTATCTGTTGACATGAAGAAGGAAACAAGGAAGGAAGAGAGGGAGGGAGGGAGGGAGGGAGGGAAGAAGGAAAAGCAGGAGGATAGACAACGGTGAGCGATCCACTTCGATTGCTGAACACGTGTACGTAGACTGTATGGAAAAGCGACGT
>AFGO01002254.1:3733-13990 GCA_004335405.1 Nannochloropsis granulata CCMP529
GAGGTAAGGTGCGGTGAACGGGAAAAGATTTAGGAAGGTTAGGCGAACATGTTCGTTTTGTCGCCCCCAGACGTAGACCATCATGAAGGTGAGGGAGGAGCCAAGGAAGGGGATTGAGGGGCGAATGAAGGGTGCGATGCACGTAATCATCGTGGCCCCGAACAAAATCATGAAAATGAAATCGGCCGTGCGTCCGCGGAAGGTGCCTTCTTCTAGCAGGCGGCAATAGCGGACTAGGAAGTACATGTGGAAGAGAAAGTCTAACGAGAAATTGCCGAAGTACATAAAATTCGTGAATAAACGCCAGACTTGGCCTTGGCGGACCAGGCTCAGGTTGAAATAGAGGTTGAAGGGTGAGACGAGGTCCAGTGCGCAGGCCGCCGTGGTCAGGACTGAAGCTGTCAAGTAGACCCGTGAGACGATGGGCATTTCCATGTACCAAACCTGGGGGTGGAGATGGGGAAGGAGGAAGGGGGAGTAGAGGCGGTAAGCCAGAGGGACGGGAGAAATCAGTGCGTTGGTTGCCTCATATACGGCAAAGCTTGCGCTCCTGAGTGTGAGGATTAAGGGTTGGACCGTGCGTGATTTCAATCGGAGTAACAAATCTAAAGAAGTGCCCAAGCGAATGCACAAACGTGCACGTGGGTCTCTCTTCCTGTCTCCTCCCTCTTCTCTTCGACCGGAGAAGAGTTCCTATGAGTGCGCTAGCATGAATCTTTGTCCCCCAAACCCATCCCATCCCACTCCACCCTTCATGTAGAAATGTATGCATCCCTCTTCACGTACCCAAGGTCCTGTCTCTGCGGCGGGAGGAGGCTGGTGGTGATTCTGCTGCTGCTGGTGCTGCTGGTCTTGCTGCCCCGGCCGCTCTGGCTGGCCTTCATCTTGGTGTTGGTCAAACATCGTTCTTTTGCCTGTGTAGTACGGGAAGAATGAGGATTGTACAGCCGTGAGGGAGTTTGGTAGACTCACAAAGGACGCCAACCCAGCAAGACGATGAGGTTGATGATGATGGGAATGGGCGGGGGGCTGCTTAGACGCTTTAAGAAGCAAGGCAAGGGCAATGGAGAATGGGGGAAGCAGCCCGACAGCACCGTCACTGCCCTGTGTGTGTCTCATGGGATTTAGGCGGAGAGGTGAGCGGGCTGAGGGGCGCCATAGCTTGCTAGAGTTCTGCTTCGTTCAAAGTTGCTTGCTTGGGCGAGCGCACGGTTGTCTTCGCCTTGAGCAATCCAAGTTCCTCTCACAAGGCGTGTCCTGAGTCCAGACGAAGGCAAGTAAAAGCAAACAGGAAAAATAATTACCTTGAGCAGACACATTTTCTTCATTTGTGCAAGTCTTGGGGACCTTCTGCTACTCGTAAAAGCATGCCTACTCACTCCTCCCTTCCAAGAGCTCGAAAATGGGCCAGCAAGGTGGCCCGGGCCAGACGACGGCGGGTGCCGTTGGTGCTGCTGCCGATGGTCGTCTCTTCGGGAAGGAATACAGATGGATCCAAGGGAGGGGTGGCGAGGGACGATGATGCCGTATCCGAGCAAAACCAACCTATCAGCTCGGCGCAGTGGGTCAAGGTGGCCGCCAATTCCTCCTGGTCCTTCCCGACTTCGTGGGCCAAGGCGAGGGCCTTGAGTAACGCGGGCAGCAGTATTGGCAAGTCGTCCTTAAGACAATGTTCATAGAAGATGATGAGCGCGCGCAAGAGTTTGGCGCTGAGCAGCCGGGCGGACGCCATCCAATGCGACAGTTCCTCCAACAAGGCAGGCAGGATCCGCCGGGTACCTGTGCGAACATAGAGCCTCAACGCCAAGTTTGGGCGCTCTTGAAACGGTAGAGGAAGTGCAGGAGCGAGATGAGCCGTGTAATTTATAGGCGCATCCAGTAGCTGGTACGCCCGGATCTCCTCCTCATTGTCCTGGGCGTACAAGTTCGCGGACGTCGCTAAGGCCTTCAGTGCGTGTACCTGATTCTCCTGTGGATTTATTGTTCAGTTGACGCGAGCAGACCATTGGAAGCCGCAGGAATCAAAAGTCAAATTTCTGGCTTTACATCGTATAGAGGCAGACTGGATCGCCTGGAAGCGGTATGTTGTGATGAAAGGGGTTGGACGCCATACCTGGACTGGGTCGTTTAGGCCGTTCAACAGGAAAGGGAGAAGGCGAGTCTCGTGCTCGTGTCGGTCGGGCAACTGCGTCAGCCACTCTGCCAGCATTGTCACGAGATGTTTTCGGACCATGGGATGCGCATCTTGGGATAGCTGTATGCGTGAAACAGAAATTTGATTTACATAGCAGGCTTCTTCGAGAGTCTTAAATGTGAATAATTTAATCAAATTCGACCTGATTTGACTACTCTTACATGTAAGATACGCGAGCAAACTTCTGCAATCTTACCTGGGCCAAATAATTGAAAGACACATCGGCACGATAAAAAGCTGAGATGGGAAGGACGTTTTCGGCGCGGAACCCAACCAGCTCTACGATCGCGTCCGTGCCCGCGCCTTTCCGCTTCCCGCGGTCCGGCACCTTGACCAAATCGCGGACGGCGGCAATGGCGGCAATGCGCACCTTCGAAAGCCGATGATGGAGAAGCGGCAGGATCGCGCGTACCAGGCCCACCGCGTACAACTTCATGCCGAGCTTGGAAATGAATATAAGGATAAAAGATAATCTTGAGTTTGATAGTTTTGCGCAAGATTTGAATGTGGAAACACGGCGTTACAACTCCCGTTATACACGCACCTCAAACGCGCAGCTACGAGCCAAGGTGCTGATTGCTGAGCAGGCTTCAATTTGCAACACCTGTGCGTGACGCGAAAGGAGCTGATCAGCATATCTCAGTTTAGCCATGGTCGAAGGGAAACCCTTAAATACGTACCGCAAACGGATCTCGCAAAATTCCATGGAAAAGGGGAACCAAATCGTGGAAGTACGGGCGCAGGAAAGACTCAGAGCCCCTTTCCAAAGCCAAGTACACAAGTTGATGGAGCAGTCGACATAAGCGGAGACGGACTTCTTCGGAAGGCTCAACAAATGCCGATTGAGAGACTGTGCCCTGTTAGTGTAAATTAAGATATACGGCCTGCAGATAGGTATTGTCGTGGTATTTTTATTCTCAAGGAGACAGAATGAATCTCTTAGACAAGACTGACCTGGCCTGGCGCGATAACTTTCCCTCTTTGATAGGCTTCGTAAGCTTGAGGATCCTGCACAAAAACTTGAGTCACAGGATCATAGTAGGCACAAGGCGGCTGACGAGCTCTGACAACCTGTGACCGGTTTATGGATATGTAAAGCTTTTGTGGTGAAAAAGCAATGATTGCCCCTTTTGCACGCTCAAGCTGAAACCTACCGCGAAAAAGTGGTCCAACACCGAAGATGGAATGTCTTGCACGGAGCTAAAGAGAGTGGATGTCAAACCGATGGCCATGTTACGACAAATCTCGGACACATCAGCAAACAACTTGAAGAGTGGCAAATGAGCCTGTGACAGGAAAGCTTGATACTCGTCGCTCCTCAACGCCTGTGACACGGTGGCGCGTGTGCACACGTGATTATGCCGGTATGTGGGTCAAGGGTTTGATTTTATCGCATGGGCTAGTGCGTGTAAGCGTCTCGTGGGTAGAGGTGTGCCACACAGTATGTGTAAGCGTGGTGCAGAGTATACGAGCGCGTAAGGGCGTGCTTTTGGACTTGCGGACACTCTTCGACTGCCTCTCAAGGAAAATTTTTAAATAATCTGAGCCACTTTAGCATCAAATATCGGAACCATACCTGCAAAGGCTTCGCAGCGGAAGGTACACAGAGTTCGCGCAGCGATGACAAGGCCGCCTTACGTACTGAAAGCACTTCGCTATCGATACGGTGCAAGTCTCGGTCAACACGAGACCCCAGTGGTGGCGACAGCAGCGTCACAGGCGAATCCCCGGCCATTATTTGCTGCGGTGGAGCACCCAGTCGGCAGTCTTCAAAGGACGATACTGCAGGATCTGTCGCTGGGGACACGGAAGGCCCGCTAGGTTGCAGCTGAGAAGAGTGGAACGAGCGCGAGGAAGGGCGCCATCGAGTCACGCATGAAGCTGCTTTTTGGACACGGGCCCGGAAAGCCTTTTCTTCCTCCCTTTTTAACTCTTGGAGGACGACATCCATGTTTGCAACCTGTATAGGGAAGCAAAAAAAGGGTGTGGTAAAAGTGAAAAGTACGCTGCTGGAGTGCTTGAGAGCGGTGAGGAATGGCAAATGTTTTTGTGACCAGCATTTTGCCTATACAAAATGAAGATGGGTGCCATTTCAAATGTCTGAGATAAACTGCGAGTTTGCGTGTGTTTGCTGAGAGCCTGGCCCAAAAGAAGCGCTCCCCCAAAACCCAAAATTAAGAAGGGACCGCGCGGCCCATCGTTACCTAGCTAGTGACGCGGACTCTTGGCGATTCGGTCGCATCGATGATCTTGTGATAACTACACACACTACAACAGGGGCCATAGACTCCCCAATAAACAAGAGAGGGATGTCCATGGTGACTAGCTTTGTGGCCACGGGCTGATCGTCAGGGCATCTTCCACCCTATGACTTTTTCGGCGTGCATCATCATCATCGCGGCTCATCGTCAAATCGTTCGGCGCTGACCACCTCATCCACACTCCGCCAACCCCACACAGGACGATCAGGCCTCCACGACGCCACTAGACCGCGCACACGCCTTTCAAACCCACCGCGTGGCGGATTCAAGGAAAGGTCTAGAGAGCCATGGCCCCTACACGGAGAGGAGGGGTGCAAGGACTCCAAGCCCTCGTGCAGCATTGTTCCACAGGCGGGCGGTTGATGGCTCGCCCCAACCCAGGGGCCTCCTACGCAGCGGCCTCGTCCATCAATGGCAGCTCCACACTCTATGACACGCGATTGTATTCTAGCGAAGGCAGCACTCGGGGCATAGGTAAGCTTAACACAGCTAGCATCCTGAACAACAGCGAGCCGAAATGCATCTCTCCTGTCCCTTTCTTATCCTTCCTTTGCCCCACCTGGGCATATAGCCATGACCTAATAGACCGGTAGTTATCTATCTCTCGTAAAGAGAGGTACCAAGTAATAATAAGAAAATATGCCTTATTCTTAATACCATAATGTACCATTCTCATCAAACCCCTTCAATCTCAAATCCCCTCAAATCCCCTATTTATGTGTCCTTGCGCAGGTCAACCTGGTTGGGCTCGGACGGCCGCGGATGCCTCGATTAATGTTCTGGTCAATGCCGTGACACGGCCAGGAGTGAACGATCCGACGCTGAAGGTGGCTGATCCTCGACAAGCAGGGATGGAGGTGGAAGGGGAGAATGATATGCAGGAAGACTTGGCCTTGGACTTGTCCCGAAAACCTCGCCCGGAGCTGTTGTCGAGCTGGGTTGAAGCAGCACAGAGTGTCGACCCATTCAAGGTGCGCTTGGCTACGATTCCAATTGTTGCGATTTCTACTCATACGTATTACTCTCTCTCCTACCCTCCTCTTCTCCTTTCAGTTGGTGGAAAGCGATATGAGGAGTCTATCTGCCGGGATCAAGGTATGTATATAACTTTGCACTCCCGCGCTGACAGAATGATGAAGGGAGGAAGGATATAGGAAGAGTCAAAGGCTAATAATTTTGTTTTCCACAGCCCTAGGTTCGATCCCACAAATAACTTGTGCTGACTCTTGCCCCTCTTTCCTCATCCTCTCTCTCCCCACCATCCCTCGCTCCTTCCAGTCACTGCTCGGCACAGACCACCCCGTGCTAGAGGCCTGTGCCAAATACCTCTTCGAGCTGGACGGGGGTAAAAAGATCCGTCCTACTATGGTCTTATTAGTCGCACGGGCCGCCGCCGCGCATGCTCCCAGATCAAGGTCCAATGTGAACGGTCATCACGCTTCAGAACCGGAGTCCCCTGGGCCCTTGCCCTCCCAGAAACGCCTAGCGGAGATCACGGAGATGATTCACACTGCCAGCTTGTTTCACGACGATGTCATTGATGAGGCCGATGCGCGGCGGGGCGTCCCTTCCATCAATAAATTGTATGGAAACAAAATGGCGATTTTGGCGGGGGACTTCCTATTGGCCCGCGCCTCGGTGAGCCTGGCCCGGCTGCGGAATGTCGAGGTGGTAGAGCTCTTGTCTACGGTCATCGAGCACCTGGTCAAGGGCGAGGTGATGCAGTCGAGGCCTCAGGCTTTGCTGGATGGGAGTGGAGCTACGGATGACGGGCGGGCGGCGTTGGAGTACTATTTGCACAAGAATTACTACAAAACAGGCTCGTTGATGGCGAACTCGTGCCGGGCCGCCGTGTTATTGGCGGGCCACGGGGACGCTTTGCAGGCGCAGGCGTTTGCGTATGGCAGGCATGTGGGACTGGCCTTTCAGTTGGTGGACGATGTGTTGGATTTCGAGCAGTCGTCTGAGATATTGGGCAAACCCGCGTTAAACGATCTAAGACAGGGCCTGGCGACGGCCCCTGTCCTCTTGGCTGCGCAAAGTTTCCCACGGGAGGTGGCGGAGCTTATGAAGCGCAAGTTTCGATCAGAGGGGGATGTGGAGCGGGTAAGGAGAGGAACAAATGGTGGTGATGGTGTGGTTTGTCGTCTATTGAAAAAGTGGACGAATTCGCAGACACGCCTTCTCTTTTCTGCCTGACAAATTATACGTATTGACCACTTTCTTTCACCCCTCTATTATCCTTTTACAGGCACTCGAGTTGGTAGAACGCGGCGATGGGCTGCGGCAAGCTAAAGATTTAGCTTCGGTACAGGCGGAGCAGGCCATGGAAGCAGCTTTGACCATGCATCCTTCCCCCGCTCGGGACGGTCTTATCAAGCTGGCCTCGCTCGTCGTAAACCGCACGAGTTAAAACATATAGGCAACAGACGAGAAGACGGAAGTAAGCCGGTGGAAGGAAGGGGGAAGGCATTGGGGAGAGTGCCATATTTTGATAGAGGGGAGACCAAATGACTGTCGATAACCCGCCCCTTGGCTTTTCCTCCTGGTCGCCGCCGGTACCGCAGCACACACACACCCACTCACACAAATCTTCCAAATCTACCAAACAAAGAACGAACGGGAACAGCCACCATCATATGGTCAAGTGATATATATGACACTACAATTATCGCCTTTTTCTTTTGCTTGTGCTTCCCATTTCTTATGTTACTGTCGTTGTCGAGGGAAACCGATCGAATCATTATTAAATCAAGTGCTGCCCATCATCACCACACTACGTGTCTTGTTTGAAGAACTGTCTTCTCCCATACTCCCCGTGGAGCCTCGCTTTCTACGAGACTTGTGTATGCTAGCGCGAGTGCTCTGTACTTTTGAATGGTCGCTCTGGCGTCGCTTCCCTGCTGCTGCTGTTGCTGCTGCGGATACTATCTCTCCATCTGCTCCAATGGCAACGACCTCGCTCCGCAGATATCCAGCTCTCGCGTTCTCCACCCCGTCGGCTTCTCGTTGCCTCTCCCTCATCCAATAGTCGGCGGAAACAAGATTTGGCAGGGAGTCAGCCAACGTGAGGTTGAGCGGAGGCCCTGCCTGCATCGGAACCATGCTCCATCTCTCACTCTCTTCGATGGGCGCCGGCGCTATGACCACAGCCTTGGATCCTTCCACCCCCATCACGCTCAAAGAAATGCCTTCATCTTCCTTCCCTTTCATCTCAGCCTCCGCCTCCGGGAAAGGCAGGAACCCCGCCGCTCTTATTTCCTTCAGTCGGTCTCGCGCCTCTTCCCTCTTCAGGCTCGCTTCCAAATGCACCTTTCGCCGTTCCAACCGCTCAAGCTGGTATCGCCCCAAAATTTCCTCCCGCGCCTTGACTTGCATTTCTTCGTCGCGATTGCGTTCCGCAAGCGCCTTTTCCTCTTCGAGCCGCCTACGGACCTCCCTTCGCATTCTTTCCTTTTCTTTCAATTTCGAAATCGTTACCTCGGCATCTCCTACCGCTTGCTGCAACACAAATAAGGCCATCTCTACAGCGTTTTCTTTCTCTTCATCGTCCTTGTCGTCCACACATTCATCAGCCACTTTCTCGAGCAGAGCAACTGCTGCTTGGAAGGCCAGCTTGGCAGCCCCAAAAGCATTCACTATAGCCGGTACCAGTCCCTGCTTCCCCTTCTCCCTTTCTCCGTCCTCTTCCCCCTTCCTCTTCTTCTGCTTCTTCTCTGTCCTTCTCTCCCCGCGGGGCCAATGGACCGACTGCTGCCACAAGCGCTTCAAACGCACTTGCCACAGGCGCAGCTTGGAATACAAGTCCCACGCCGGAAGCAAGCTTCGAACGTGCCCCTGCAGCTCGCGGCAGACAAGGGCAAACTCTTCCACCTGTTCTTGTTCGTCCTTCTGTTGTACACCCTCCGACCGCCGCCGTTCATTCAGCAGCAACGCAGCTGCCAAGGCCTTCCGGTACGTCGTTGCCCGGCTCGCATGATGCAAGAAGCGTGGCAGAATCTCATCGAGCCCACTATCTATCTCAACGACAACATCCACAAGACCCTCTTCGCTCTCTCGCCGTCTGGGCAAAGCATCTTCACCCGCCTCTTTCATGCTGGTACACAAAGCTTTGAACGACTCTTCCACCTCCCGTGCCTCGCCGTCCATCCTCAACAAGCGAAGCGTGCTGCTCACCTTTTTCTCCGCTTCCTTGAGCGACCCTTGTAGTCGCTGAAAATACTCCTCCAGATTTATTATTTTATGCGCTTCCCGCAACACCAAATCCCTCGCCTCCGCCAGGGCCGACTCCGTGCCCTTAATAAACGACGCACACAGCTTGCTCTGGCGCGCTTCCTTCAACAAAGCCAGCCCTTCTAAACCCACCCGCCAACGACGATCCGATTCCTTTAATGCCTTCGCCTGTGCCACCCTTACCTCGCGCACCCCATCCAACCGCTGCTTCTCGTGCGCCTCGTCCCGTAAACGCGCCAGCTCCGCCTCGGTGGCAGCGATGCCTCGTCGACAGTAGTGTTGTAGCTCGCCGATCTCCTTAATCATAGCTTGGGCTGTCACCCTCCCAGGCTCTTTGACGAGTCTTTGGTCAATGCTATCGGCCTCTGCCAAGGATTTATTGAGATTAAGTAACTCCCTTCTAATACTAGCCTTGCCTCGTCCGTCCTCCTTCTCCTCCCCACCCTCTTCCTCTTCGTGCTCACCCCGATCCAACGCCTTCAATAACGCCGCGATCTCCTTCCTTTCCTTCCCCAAGCGAATCCGTTTCCCCTCCAAAAATTGTCGCGCTTGCGCTTCGCGCTCTTTGACAGCTTCCCGTGCCCTACATTGAGCGTCAGTAAAAAAACCAGAACGATCCAGCTGCACCACCACCGGCTTAACCACCTTCGAGCTCTCATACCGCAACGCCTTCCCTTGGAATCGAGCAAAGGCCTTCTCCACCTCCACCAGCCGACCAAATTGAATATAAACATCCATGAGGAGCCCGCATGGAAGAAAAACTGCGTCCACCTTGGTTGGTATCGTCACTAGAGCCTGCTCGATATGCGTCCGCAATTTTTCGCTTGCCCCTGCCTCCTCGGAAGCGATGCCGAACCATTTGCATGGCAGCTGGCGCAATACTATAGTGTCTGGCCGATGACCGGGCGTGGCTCGCTGAAAAAAGTCTTCCTGAATGGATCTCATATCCACCTCGCCTTCTTCCAGGATATCATCTTCCCACTCACGCGAAACAGCGGCGACGACGCCCTCCGCAGTATCACGCCTCACTCTGATCGTGACCTTCGAGGACTGACCCAAAGTGACTAGCCGCTGGTCCAGCGCCTTAGACAGGGCGTCCACAGAAGCTTCATTGCCGTAGCCGACATGAACTGTGGACGTATTCTGATTGTACTGGAAAAACAGCGGCTTTTCGGCCACGGCTTGGTTGATAGATTGGCGCGCATCGTAGGAACTCAGGGTGTTTCCGTGGGAAGCTTGGAAAGAGATGTGGCACGACGCAACTCGCAACACCTCGATCTCGCCCTTCGCACCCCAGACAAAGTCCACCATCCTGGCTGCGCGTGGATGAAATGAGATGGCAGCGGCAGAAGGGCGTGTGGCGCTGCCAAAGTGGACGCGG
The DNA here is from genome assembly GCA_004335405.1 of Nannochloropsis granulata CCMP529. Classification (NCBI taxonomy): domain Eukaryota; class Eustigmatophyceae; order Eustigmatales; family Monodopsidaceae; genus Nannochloropsis; species Nannochloropsis granulata. Next base: position 13,803 of record AFGO01002254.1, read on the forward strand.
AAGATGAATAAAGGGCTTGCTGGGCACGCCTTCCTATTAATCGGGGACTTATGAACGAACCCCACTCTTGCAAGTACGCGGTCGTCTTGTTGCGGACGCTGTTTTGTGTGTAAGCGAACAGGGAAAAGGAAGTTGTGATGAGCATGATAGAATATCTCCTCGGGCGATCCTGCGATTGACCCCGGCGG
>AFGO01002263.1:12388-28368 GCA_004335405.1 Nannochloropsis granulata CCMP529
ATTGTCACCTCTTTGTGTAAGACAGAGCAGAAAGTGGATGAGGGTAGCAACAGGAATTGACTCTGACTCAGTTAACATCCAGCAGCCGAGCACAGACACAAGAGAACACCAAAAACCAATGCATGCTTTTCGAGACGTAGTAAGGAAACGAAGTTACAAAAAAACAGCAGTCTCCACAAACATCTATGCCATCCAAAGCCCTTTTTTTTAAATCTTACGTTCTTCTTTCTTTTTCTTTGTTCTCTACATACACCTCTCGCTCTATGCCCTTTTTTTCTACTTAAACCACTGATTCATCTTCATCCACAGCTTCTGGGGCATTCGCGGGGTCTCCATCGCATACGGCACGCCCGCCAACTGCTCCCTGACCGTGTGCTCCACAAACGCCTCGTCCAACCGCAACTCCTCTGCCAGCCGCCGAATCATCTGATGCGAAAACACGGCGTTCTCGCGGTTCGTGGTCAGATACGTCTTCATCGCCTCGCAGATTTGCAGAAGCTCCGCCTCCTTCAAGTGCACGCTGGCCTTGGTCGTGATGAACGGGTGGTCAAGCAGCTCCTCGGCACTCCAGCGCTCGGCCGGGTTCTTTTTCAGGCACAAGGACACGAACTCTCGAAAATTGGGCGAAAAGTCCTGCGCGGAAAGCTCCAGGTTCTGATTCACGATCGCCATTCTCAAGTCAAACTCATCGCCCACGGCCTCCTCGTACGGGAACTTCCCCTCGGCCAGCGCCCACAGCGACAGACCAAAACTCCAAATATCGGCCTTGGGGCTCAGTTGGTCTTTCTCGTCTTCGAGGCGTTCCGGCGCGATGTACCGTTGCGTGCCTTGCACCTGATCTTGGGCCGCGTCCAGGGAAATAGCCAGGCCGAAGTCGCCGATCTTGACAAAGCCGTCCGATGAAATGAGTAGGTTCCCAGGTTTGATATCCCGGTGAATCATGTGTCGCTCGTGCAAGTAGTGCAAGCCCCGCAAGACGTTATATGACACGTCGGCCAGGAAGTCCTCGTCGCGAAAGCCGCCGGCGCGGACCAGGTCTTCAAGAGAACCACCGTCCCTGTTTGATTGGGGAACAGAAGGAGGCGTGAATTGTGGTGGAGTAAATAAATCGAGAAACTGACAAAACATTTATGGACGATAGACAGGAGTCATCAAATGTCTTCATCTCTTTCTCCTTCCCTCCCTCCATTTTTTCGTCCTCCAATCTGGAACTCTCAAACGTACATGTACTCATACACCAAGAACAACCGCGATGACTTAAAGTCCGCATAAGCATCATAAAACGACAACAAATAAGGACAGAACTGGTCCTGCGGTTGCTCCCTCCCGCTTCCTCCCTCCATCGGCCCCTCCTCGTCCCCTGCCAAGAACCCGGCGGGCGACACATCTAACCCTCCTAAAGGAGGAGGCGGAGCTTGAGAAGAAGAGTAGGAGGACGAGAAAGACGAACGCCGCTGCTGCTGCTGCTGATGGTGGTGCTGATGCTGGCACTGTTGTTGTTGAGTGGTAGGAGGGGTAATGCCTGCGCCGCTACTGAAGTGCTGGATGAAGGAATTGTCTATCTCCGACAAAAATTGCGTCGGCCACTTGACATTCACGGTGCCCAAGCGGGGAAGTGACAGGCGCTTGCTTCCACCCTCGGCTTGAGGCATGGAAGGGAGGGAGGAAGGGGAAGGATCAGTCGTGGCAGCAGTAGCAGCTGCATGGGTGGGCGAGCTGGTGCTGTTAGCTTTTGGCCTCCGCAAAGCGGTGTTGGGCTGGGCTTGTTCCCCTGCCTCAATGGACGGCGATGCTTTGTGGTGGTGCTGAGGGGTATGCCTTGGAGAGCGTCCTGTCCTCTTCCCGCCCTCCTTCCCTCTCTCTTTAACTTCCCCTCCTCCCCCGCGTTCGATGAAGGCGGTGATGCTGACCATGTTGGCTTGGAGGGCGCGCAGCTCGGACAGGATCTGCTGCATCCGCTCGGGGTGGTGGAGAGGGACCTTCTTGAGGGCCACGACCTTCATGGTGGGCACGTGCAGCGCCTGAAAGAGGAGGGAAATGGGGGATAGGGGTTGAGAGAATTAGACCGTCTCCCTCCTTGTTGTCGTTTCTTGGATGCAATTGTGTCCCAACCATACCATCCCTCACCCTTCCCCTCCTCTCCCTACCTTGAAGACCGCCCCTCCATTCCCCGCACCCAGCTCCATAAGCTCGATGAATTGATTCCCCCCCTCCCGATTCACCAGAGGCGAGTGGTGATGCCTCTCATCGTTGGCAAACACAATGCCACTGCTACTGATCTTGAACAGCCCCTCCACGTCAATCCGACCGCTCCTGATATTCCACCTATCCGTGTTACCCCTCATCCCTCCCTCCCTCTCTCCATTCCATCCTCGTCCTCCTCCTTCTCCTTGCCTGGATACCTCCGAATTCAACCCTGCTTCTCTCAATTCTTCCTTCTCCACCAACCCCTCCACCATCCCTCCCTCCATCCCTGCGCCCGTAACCCCTCCTCCGTCCGCCGCCGCGGCCTTTACATTCCTCTCTTTCTCCGCCTTTTCCGCCGCGTAGTAGCGTTGTGCCGCAATTGCCTGCACGTTAGCTTGGCTCTGCACATTCTTAATGTCGTCGGGCCGTAAATCCAGACTGAGGCGTTTCCGGCGCGCGACAGAAGCACGAGAAGCCACGCCTGGGTCTGGGGCTGGTGTAGGAGAAGAGGATGATGAAGGTGATGTTGATGAGGAGGAGGAGGGAAGAGAAGAAGGGCCAAGGGAAGAGAAGGCGGAGGAAGAGGAGGAAGGAGGGGTGGATGTGGTGAGGGAGGGTTGCTTGGCGGGAGCTGATTGTCGATTGCCTTCCCCCCCGTCCTCGTCCTCGTCCTCGTCCTCGTCCTCCCCTTCTTCATCCAAGGACGACAAGGCCATAACCCCATTCCCAGCCTCCACCTTTGGAAAAAGGTGACCTCCCTCTCCCCCATCCTCGTCGTCCTCGTCCTTCTTCTGCTGCTTCTTCCCTCCCACTTCCTCCCTCCCTTTCTCGCCCTCCCTCCGAAACACTGCCATGTCCAATGACGGCTCCTTCGACATCTCCCACCCACTTCCCGGCTCCTCTGGCGACAATATCCCTCCTACCTTCCCTCCCTCTCTCACTTCTATTCCTCCTTTCCCTGGCACAGGGTCTTGGGTGTGGTTGGAAGGAGTAGGAGGTCCATCTACCAAAGCCCAGCTCAGCTTCTTCTCGTAAACCCCTGGTTTTGTCCCTCCTCCCCCTCCTCTACCGCCAGCCAAAGCCCCCGGCCTATGGGAATGAGATGGAGCCGCGTCCTCCTCGCTACTCCTGCTGCTGCTGCTGCGGCTACTACTAATGCTACTCCCCTGCCGACGTAAAATCTGCTGTTGCTGTTGATGGTGCTGGTGCTGACGGTGCTGCTGCTGCAAAAAGTGTCCACCCAACGACTTCCCCAAATGACCCTCTCCTCCTCCTTCCGTCTCTCTCCATGCGGCCTTGGGGGCTGTCATCCCAAAATTCGCCATACCTCCCTCCCGTCCACCCTCTCCTCCTGCTCCTCCCCCTCCACCCTCCTTCTCCTCCCGCTCGCGCATCGAGGCCGACAGGGCGGCACAAGCAGCCTCAGCCCTTACTTCCACCTCTTCGCATAATTTTCGTTTATGAATCAGGGCCATGCGGTGCAGCAAGGCCACGTTTTGAATGGTGGGTTGCGACACGGCCAGCTCCATTGGTCCCCCGGAGATTTGGAAAAAGGAACGACTGCTTGAGGAGATGGAGGGGCTGCTGAACGAGGACGCGGAGGATTTGGTGCTCGAGGGGGTGAAACGGGTGGTGTATGTTGAGGGGCTGTTGAGGGCATACGCAACGCGCTGAGTGGTAAGCAGACGGGGGCTGACGCCGTTGGTGGTGCTGAACACGTAGGAGCTCTCCCCGCTACCGCCGCTTCCGATTTCAGCAAAGGCATGAGAGAGATGGTCCGTGTGCTCCTCGTTTTGTCGCTGGTGTTGCTGCTGCTGGGGTGAGTGTGAAATACGCGGATGAGTCATGGCCTCCTCATCGACTGCACTGTCGTTGGCTCCCAGGAAATCATAGGGGGAAGGGCGCTGGGACAAGGGCATACGAGGCGGGGAAGATGCCGGACGGGCGCTACCCGCGGCCACAACGGACACATCATCAAAGGACATGAGGAGCGAGCCATTGTCATCTGCAGGGGAGTTAGCGGGTGGGCTTGAGGTGGAGGATGGAAACGGGGGAGGCGAGAGTGACGACAAGGGCGAAGGCACTGGCTTGCCGGTAGATTTCTTGGTACCCAAACTGAAGCTCACCATGACGATGGCCTTGTGCTGTAATTGTGTTGAGTTAGGGGGTCTGAGTGGATAGGCAGATGGGTAGGAATTAGGGAGACATACGCAGGGGAGCGAGAGAAAACGAGGAATGTAGTGTGTCACACAACGCAGCGCACTGGCTTCCTCTTGACTCGCTCGCTTGTTCTCGAACGCGTCCTTCAACGCATGCCATCGTGCATATGGGGTGTAGAACATGGCAACACGAGATATACAATTGGAAGAGACGGATGCCATTGTACACGACGCTGACGTCCTGACGAGAGCTATGCCAGCGCAAGCCGGGCGACGATCGAGAGATGGGTGGAGCATGTTTGAATTTGGTTTTTGACTTTCCGTTGGTCGATCAGGCACGCCACCTTTGAGCCCCTCGAAGACGGTCAAAGGACGAAATGGAGATGCTAGTGATAAGCCATTGGGAGAATAGATGTTGAGGCACAATTCAATGTCGGATCAAGGCTTGAGCAAGGGATGACCTATGCATGGCTGTACTTATAGTCGTCTTTTCGCTCCTGTTTCCCCTAGCTACGCCACCTTGATTCTTTGCGCTCCCTGCCCTCATTCGTTCACTCCACAGCAATGACAACCTTCCCTTGCTTGCAGGCTTCCTACTACTCCAAATTTAATATTTACACACCGGCACACATATACATGCACACACACAACCCCCCACCACAGGTTGCCCATTCCGCATCGCCGAGACGCAAGCTGCAGGCCACGCCCCACAGAAATCCCCTTCTCCCTAGGACTCACTCGAGGTCCAGTTTAATAGACCCCGGACCTTTGTGGTAAATGCTCTTGGCAAGAAGATAGGATCTCACACAAGATAAAAACGATGCAGCGGGTACAGTCCACACTGGGCTTGGGAGTGACGCCCTCCACAGCTCCCTCTCATTCGTCGTCCACCTCGTCGTCATCCTCGACCATACCGTCTGAAGGGGTACCTTCCCATGTCTCGACGCCTCCCCGTAAAAAGTCAAACCTATGCTCGCTCTTCTCTAGATCACGAATTGGCTCGAGCACGCAGCTCGGCACCAGTACTGGTAATGACAAGCAGCCCGTCACTGTCGCCTCCGCTGCGACCAATGAAGTGGACGACGTAGGGAGCATCCTCTCTCCCTCCACCGCCACATCTCTCCCGCCTTCACACTCCGAGCTATTGTCTTTTACTTCCCCCCATCCTTCTCGACCAAGGACCCCTATGACGACCACGGGCACCACCGCGATACCATCTAAGGCGGGCATGACCTCGATCATCGCCCTCTCCATGCAGCATCAATGGTCCCTACTTTCACGGCCCCAGTCCTGGCGCGTCTCCAGCCCCTTATCCTCTCCCGGCACTTTGCACATCGCTGACAGCCTCCACCTTTCTCCCAGCCAGCCAAAGTTACATCACCCGCAACAGCAGCAGCGACAGCTCCAGCAGCGGCAGCTTCCGGAAAGCGGTGGGGAAGGTAGTAGCAGCCCTCCTTCGTCGTTGTTGAGCCCTTTGGAGCAACTACAGCAGCAGCTTCAGCCACAACGTCTGTTTGCCTTCACCGGTGTCCCATCCCCTCTCCATCGCGCCAGCAACTACTCAAGCCCCTCCTTCCTCAGCGGAAATGGTGCGGCTTCTCCACCACCACCATCACTCGCACCCATAACACCATCAGCATCGGCCTGTCCGTCATCGCCCCTGCCCTCCCCTCTTCGAAATGTACCAGCACCAGTATCAACAGCAAGGACAGGAGGAGCAGCATCAGCAACAAAAATGACAACAACAACAACAGCAACAACAACAGCTCCTCCGAACCCTAATCACTCCCTCTCTTCGCGGCCACGCCTAGCCCTACCCCAGGCCTCTCGGCGCCCCATATCCATCAAAATCGACGCCGGCCCCGGGCCTAGCCCGCCCACCTCTCCCTATCACTACGAAGATGATGAAGACGGAAAGGGAATTGAAGGACGCAGGCTCTCCGTTCCTGCCTCCGCACACCTCCGGCCCTCCACCTCCACCAACTCCCTCCTCCACCAGCACTACCACCCCCACCAGCAACAACATCACCACTTTGCCGAGGATGGCAGCGTGCGTCTCGGGGGGTTTGACATAGGCATTGGTGGGCTCAGCCCTTCCCCCTCCGAGAACGACATCTCGGGCATTTTCCTCCTCTCCTCACTATCCTCCCTCACAGCTCCCTCCGGCAGCCACATGGAGGGAATGAGTGCGGGCGGAAGGGATAAGAGCAGCAGCAGCTCCGCATGCAGCAGCAGTATGAGTCCATCACGACATAAGATGTCCCAGCGGCTGAGCATTCACGGCAATGCCTTGAGTGGAGGAGGAGGGAAAGGTGGAGGAGGGAAAGGAGGAGGAGGGTTGGGAGGCTTGGGAGGGGTGGTGGAGGATGGTTGCTCGAATAATTTGGTGGTGGTTGGGAAGATTGGGAGAGGAAATGGAGGGACAGTGATGAAGGCAATTTACTTGCCGACGATGAGACCGGTGGCTTTAAAGAGCGTCCATCTTTACAACCCCGAGAGGCGCCAACAGATGGTGCAGGAGCTGAGCATGCTTTATTCGAATCTGGCGGATATTGACTTTGAGGAAGAGGAGGAAGAGGGAGACAGAGGAATAGAAGAGGACCAAGAAGGAGGAACGAAGACGATGGACAAAGTCGTGAGCAAGACAGAGCGGGCAGCAGTCAAGGCGAAAGAGGAGGAGAGGAAGAAAAAGGGCCACCGTCGAGGGTGGTCTGGCGGCGGAGGCGGGGACTGTATTAGTAGCGCTGATGCTGATATGGAGCGCGAGTCCTTTTCGTCCTTCCGCGACTCATCGTGGAGAGCTGGGTCTCTCGGTGACGGGAGCGGGAGCAGTAACGGCGGAGCGCTTGGGAGCAGTCAGCGGGCATCAGTTTCCTATTTCATGGGCACGAGCGGAGAAATCCGCCCATTCGTATGCCCGGTGAAGGAGAAAAAGAAAGAGGAGGGCACCGCCGTTGTATTGCCAGTGATTGCCACCACCACTAGCGTCATACCTTTGTCTCCCACCCCGTCGCTCGTCGACCGCCTGGCTCCTCTCCTCCCTTCCCTTTCTACCGTAGCACCCTCTGGCCATTCCTCCTCCTTCGCACGGGACAAGCGGGCAGCCTCGGCACCGGCATTGCCCACCTTCACGCGCGGTCGACCTGTTCCTTTGTCGGAACTTCAGCCAGTCACCCCTCCCTCTCGTCAATCTCTGTACCCAATTGCAGGCGATGACGAAGCCGAAAAGGTGGGGGAGGTCAAGGGAGAGAGCCCGGGTGTGCCTCGTCCTTCCGTTATTACTCAGCAGGTAACGATGGTGCCGGAAGCCGACATACATTGCTTTGAAGCACCAGCCTCTCATTTGCTTTGCTCACCAGCAAGCATTGACGAAGACAGTCCTAGGGGCAGCAGCAACGTCGTGCCAAAGACCCAGCGCGTGGCTCCTGCTCTGGCCCCGCTTTCTCCTTTGCCATCGCCACAAACTCCTCACTCTCCTTCCATGGACAAATCCAGTGGTAGCAGCAGCAGGAGCCCCAGTAAGTCCACCAAGCCCAGCAGCGTTGCCCGCGGCAAGAGCCTTGGCGTCCGCGCCGTGGGCTCACAGTTGCGGCTGACCATGAACGAGGCCGTGACCGAGACCGTCTCGCAAGCCTGCCCCTTCATTGTCTCATTCTACGATGTTTTCGCGGATCCAGCACGCGGTACCGTCAATCTACTAGTTGAGTACATGGACGGCGGCTCTCTTGAGGACTTGGTCAAAGCGGGTGGGTGCGATAATGAGGCTGTGCTGGCGAACATGGCAAGATGCATCTTGCTGGGCCTTAATTACCTGCACGAGCGGCAAAAGATCCACCGAGATATCAAACCAGGTAACCTGCTGATGAACACGAAGGGTGTCGTGAAGATTGCCGACTTTGGCGTGTCGCGGAACCTGACAGGTACCTCGGACCTGTCTAAGACGTTTGTGGGCACGGTAGGGTACATGAGTCCGGAGCGGATCCAGGGCCACAAGTACAATGTCAAGGCCGATATATGGAGCTTCGGCTTGAGTTTGTTGGCATGTGCTCTGGGTGTATTTCCGTACGAGCGGCAGGTCTCTTCGTTAAGCTACTTTGAGATGGTGAATGCCGTTTGTGATGAGCCCAGCCCGGAGCTGCCGCCAGGCGACGAACGCTTCGGACCCGAGTTACGTGACTTTGTGCGATTATGCCTTCTCAAGGACCCTGCGGATAGGCCTTCAGCGGAAACACTCCTGTTCCACCCTTTCTTGCAACGGTATGGCTGCGCAGGTGGAGTGCCGCAGCAGGGATTTGGGACTGGTGCGGCAAGCAGGCCGCGAACTGCTGCTGGTGCAGCGATTGCAACGGCGACGATCAAGTCCCTCAAAGTCAAACAAGCGGAGCTTCACCAGATAGCGGAGGCTCTGGCAATGCATTACGAACGCCGGCGTCTTGCTGATCGCACGCGGAGCACAGCTTCCCTCTCAGTTTCAGTGTCGACCAGTGGCTACGTGATGGGCGGAAGCATCAGTGGGGCTGGTGGGAGCGTGAGTGGAAGTACCTTGGCGCCTCACATACCTGCTCCCCCTACCCCCACTTCTCACGGATGCATCCCGATGGCTTACATCAGCATCGGTCAGATCCACAAGCTGGCGGAGAATCTGCAGCTAGATGAGAGTTACGTAAGCCGGATCCTTCACAACAAGCTCCAGAACCTGGTCATGTTTCCGACGAAGGAACAGGAGCATATCTTGCAGGGAGGAAGAGAAGCAGGAGCAGGGGCATCGGGAGGCGGAGAAAAGACAAATGTGACGGAAAGCTACGTGGGAGGGTATATGCAGCGGTCCTTGTCGTCCTCATCCGTCTCCTTGTCCGGTTCCGTCTCGGGCCAGCCGTGGTCTCCCATGGTCGTGAGACGCGCGTCATCATTGATGAGGCAATGCACCGGGGGAAGCCAAGCATCACTGGAGGGCGAGGAAGAGAGGTTTCATCGGATCGCGCAGCAGCAGCAGCAGTTGCAGGGTTCATCGGGGACATCTTCCGTCAAGATGTCCGAAGAGATGGGGGAGCCCTACTTCCCTCCCTCCCCTACGAAGAAGAAGGCCATGACACTGATGATGATGGCCACAACCAATCAACACGCGGCCAGCAGTGGTGGCGGCAGAAGTAGCTGTAGGGATAGTATGGACAGTGGATCGGCAAGATGGGGCACCAAACCCCTGGTGGTAGTGCCTATTGAAGAAAAGGTTCAGTGGCAGAGGCGGCGGGTGGCTTCGGGCTGTTGCATAGTGTCTTAGTTTGTATTTGTTCATCATGTAGGCAGGAATAGCTTGAAAGCCCTTAGAATGGTAAGTAGATAGAATGCGTATGCCCAACTTAATAGGAATGAAATAAATACGGGAGGAAGAAGGAATGGCAAGGGAGAGAGAAGGACGGGCACGACAAGTAGGACAAACCCCTTGTCTCTAGGTCGAGAAAGAAGTTGATACACCATTATTTTCCTCAGCAGTACAGAGAGCTTCGATAGGACATTAGACTGAAATCCCCCGCGCAGGAAGGGACAAAGAAGATAAGAGCTAGGCGTGGCTGCAGGAGTTTTGTCCCACCATACCCCCTTAGACAAGGGATCGGCTCGCTCAGGCTGTAAGCTTTAATTTTTAGATTTATACCTAAACAGAGGGGATTAGAGCGGCAGCAGTAGCAGGAAAAAGAGGAGTAGAAGAAGTAGTAGCAAGGGGATCGTGCAGGCATACCGGGCATACCGAAGAAAAATAAGAAAGCCCCCCCCTTCCCCCCCTCCTTCCGAAGAACAACCTCCTTCCCGTTTCTTTTCCGTTACTACAAAAAAAAACAAATTTAAAGCTAACCACGGCCCCTTCAAAAATTTGCACTTCTCCCTATCCAGGTCCTGGCACATTTACATTTCCTCCCTTTTCTATGCTCCACTAAAACGTACACTCAATAGACGCCTCGGCAATGTCGTCGACACATTCTCCCTCGTATGCATCCCCGGCGACCGGCACAAGCCTAGGCGTCTCAATTGTGGGCTATGAAGCGGCGCTAAGACGGGATATAGATCGTGTGGCCACGGGAGAGTGTAAATTTTCTGTTGTCCTCAGCAGCCCTCGCTCTCTGGCGGCGTGCTTGAATGTCGGTCTCACGCCAGAGGAGCTCCGGCCTCTCAGTCGACGTGAGTACGACGAATGTCACCCAGTGCTATCCCGCGTGCCTTCTTCGCCAAAAATCCATTCATCGTCCTCGATCATGTCTCCACGATCCTCCTCGCCTACTATTGTAACACTGCCACTGGAAGCGCAGAACAAGATTTACGCTCATTATAAGACACGACTTTTCGAAAAGCTTGACCTTATAAAAGAGCAACGCCGACACATGATTATGAAGGCGCGAGGGGAGGAGGGGTATAATTTCTTGCTGCTTGATGATGATGATGATGAAGGCGGTACCAACACTGCCCAAGCGCATGGTGCCGGCAGCTTGGACTCCATTGCTCTGGCTCATACCCGGGCCTCTCCACGAAACGTCCGTCCCCACGGCAAAGGCGGCGAGGAGGACGACAAGGAGCCACACGCCGTGGAATCACGCGCCACATATTTGAAGTCTGCCATGATGGAAATGGAGACACGAAGGGTCGAAGCCATGAAAAAGCGCCAGGAAAAGGAGTTTTTAAGGATGGTGGAGGGGGAGAAACGGACCATCTTGTTGCAGCAGAAGCTGTTGGCGGCATCGGAGGAGGAAATGGCCAAGAAGAAGGCACACGAGAAGGAGGTGGCCCGGCATCGCAAAATTGAGATCGAAAAGAAGCAGGAACGGGACCGAGAGTTGCAGCGGCGGATGGAAGAGGAGCAGAGGCGTCGGAGGGAAATAGCTCGAAAGGACGGGGCACTCAAGGACAAGTTGACTGCTGAGGCCCGGGCGGCAGAACGAATCCGACGCCACAAAGCTGTCCTTCGCGAAGAAGAGCGCCATGCCACGCTCGAGCTCCTGCGGCAGCGTACAGAAGAGATTCTAAAAGAGCAGGAACGGCGAGGGGAGGCGCAACGCCTTGAGATTGAGGCGCGCGAGGCCAGAGTCAAGGCCCAGGTGATTGCGAAGAAGGAAGCAAAAGCTAATGAGATCCAGACAGCACGGAATAAGGCTGAAAAACGAATTCAAGATGCTTTGATCAAGAACCACGCGATCCAACAGGCCAAACGCCAAGCGTACCAAGCCAGAGCAGCCGAGGCTGCAGCGCGCGCGGAGCAGAAGCACGTGGAGCTGTTGGAGGCGGCAACCAAAGCGGCCGAAGCGCGCAAGGCCAAGCAAGCCAAGGCGGACGAGCGCTACCTATGTGCTATGCAAGGACTGCAAGACCGCATACAGAAAACGTTGACACGGGCGGAGAATCGCGCGAATTTTTATGCAAAGGTGGCCGCGGAGCGAGCGCAAGCCACGCTGTTAATGCGAGTAGAGAAGGAACTGAGGCAGAAGGATAAGGAGGAGAACGTGAAAAGAATCCAGCGGAAGGAAGCGTTTGAAAAATCGTGTTTGTTGGCAACGCAGGAGGCAGACACGGCGAGGTATGAGGAAATCAAGCGAGAGAGGGCGTATTTATTGGAGCAACGAAAAGCGACTGCGCAGGAGGCAATGATGAGGAAGCATCGTCTGCGGGAGGCCATGGAAGAAATGAAGATTAAAAATCAGTTCTGGGTTGGTGGGATGGGGGTAGACGGAAGGAGGGAGGGAGGAAAGGGTGGTAAGCCCCGTGCGACGAGCTCGGTTGGAGGGGGAGGAGGAAAAGGGAGGAAGCGAGGAAGTGAGGGCGGAGGGGGTGGCCGCCCGGCATCGGCCATGGTGTAAGGAAAATTACTGAGGCGATCGCATGCTAATTCAGGACGAGAGAAGTCGGGAAGGCATCACATTACTGATAACAAGGCAGGTGACAGCCAGGGCCAAAATAAATGAAGAAGGCATATCAAGAGATGCGCTGAAAAGAGTGAAGAACGCAAGCAAGGGGGAGAAGAAAATGTCAATGGGAAGAGAGAGTGGAGGTAAAACTCTCCAGAATGAAATGGGAATCACTTTCCTACAATTTTGGTGCTTTATTGCATCCTTTTCAAGGAATGTATTTACATTTCTGTGTCTCTGTCACCATCTTTCTCTTCGGGTGCTGCCTCCTAGATGGTCCCTTTTGAGGGTAATTTCCTACCGATGGCCATTTCTCTCTTTTATTTCTCTCCGCCCCTCCCTCCATCTTTTATCGTTTTTCGTCTCTTCTAGCGTCCCCCTGGCCTTTCCGCTATATGCCTTTCTCTCGCTCCTATACATAATAAACGCTGTCATAGGATTATTATTATTATTTATTATCACACGAGCGATATTCTGTCGCTGAGCTATCCCTGAGTTGTCCTTCCCGCTTGCCGGCAGACACATAGGAATGCCCCTTTGCCTTCAACGACCCTGCCTCTATCCCCTCTCTTTTCTCAATCGTGACGATCTTGCTTCAAGGCGTGTTTAAATTTACACACATTTTGGTTCCGATTCTGAATCTTAATCAATCGTGGGCAAGGCTGGCTGTCGTTGTTCCTTCCCTCCCTCCTTCCCTCTCTCTCCATCCCTCCTTTCTATCAAAAATATGTATAGCTTCTCTTCATTTCACCCCATGCCTCGAATCTCTTCTTCCGTCCACCCTATCAATCACGCTGTATTTCTCCTCCTCCTCTTCCGACCGACCCTCCCTCCCTCCCTCCATCGTCTCCTCCCCCCCCACCTTTTTTACTCCACCGCCTGGTACTCCTTCGATTCCTCTGCCAACCCCCCTTCCATCACCGCCTTCCTTCCCTGTAACCGCTGCATCCTCAGCTCAAACTTCTTCTTCAAGTCTTCCACCCCTCCCTCCCTCCCTGCCTCCTTCTCCTCCTCCTGCAGCGGCGCCATCTCCTGCTCAACCTTCTTCGGCATCCCTTCCCGCCCCCCTCTAAAAATCCCTGCTGTCGGTGATCTTCCCGCATTCATCCCGAACAACATCAGCAGCGACGAGGACAAGGATTTCAAAGGCGTTGACGGAGGAAGGGACGCCTCCGATTCCTCGTCGTCCTCCTTCACCCTTCCTCCTCCCTCCTTCTTGTCTCCCTCCTCCCCTCCCTCCTTCTCCTCCCCCCCCACCGTCGCGATCCCAATTTCATCTAACACGCCATCCTTGCCCCCTACTAGGCCCTGAATGTCCTCCGCCTCTCCTTCCTCGTGCTTCCCGACCGTCCTCCTGTCCATCGCCTGCAGCTCGGCCCGTACGATTGCTGCTTCGTCCCCGCACAGACAAGGGCATACTCGACTACAATTACAATTGATAACGCACACCACCATCAGCAACATCGCCACAATGGCAATGACCAGAAAAGTGGAGGAGAGGAAGTCGTGTATGACTTTGTGACGGACCCCGCCTTGGTTTGGTGAGAGGCGGAGAGATCGGAGAGGAGGGGAAGAGGGGAGAGTGACGGAGACTGTGCCTTTTCCGGAGAAAGACAAAGAGATGAGAGAATTGGAGGTATGGGTGAGTGTGTGGGTCAGGAGAAGAGGAGATAAGGTGAGTGGTACTGATTTTGAAGGAGTAGTGAGGGAGGGAGGGAGGGAAGGAGGGAGGGACAAACAAACAGAGAAAGTGGTGGAGGAGAGAGTGCATGGTAAAGGGATGCAATGATGCCGGTCAGTGCTTGGCAACAATCAGACGAACACACGAAAGACCTGTGCACAAGGGAGATGAAGACGGGCCTCAAGTGATTGCGTCACAAACTCCCTCATACCTCAAGATGATGGCAGCTCATCCCACAGTGAGAGCACCGCAATACATCCTCCGCCCTGCAGGCATTCTCGTCCATCTATCTGCAGGCACAGAAGAGCTACCTCCCTCCCACCTCTATTTGCTGATGACTTGACTCACCTATTATTTTCTCGTCGGCTTCGTAAATGTTTGAACCTGTATGCGCGGACGACGTCACGGACTTGGTCAGGCCGACATTGCTGGCGGTGACGGTGGTGGCCAGGCACAACAGGAGAAGCAGGCCCGTGAGCGTTAGCACCCGTTGGGCCATGGTGCTTGCAAGGTGGCGTGGGGCGGGAGGCGAAGAGCCTTGAGGCAGGCGTCGTGCTGTGGTGATCACGTTTGATGGGGGGGGAGGGCGAAGTCAGTCAAAGGCTGTGGATGAAGATAAAATCTTGCGGTAGCCACAAGAAAATATGCCCTTGCCAAATACACGCCGCGCGAGGTCTGGTGAATGTGATAAATCTGTCAAAGTGTGCAAAACATAGACAGCATAACAAGTGTGTTCCAGGAAGGGGGGATATGGTCTTCGCGCTTTGCTTTTGGAGAAGGCCCCCTCACCATCTTGCTCGCCCCCTGTGGTATGATGATAAAATGTTTCATTTCGGTGGCATGTGCTGGGGTGGGGCCTGTACCGGGTACAGCACAGCATTCGCTGTCTTCTCAATGCCGAAAACCGCGTGCTGTGCAACGGGAGGCATGTACAGGAACTGAGGGTTTTGCCTCTCGCCCTAGCAACTGCCTGACTCGTTACTGGTAGATGATAAATCAAAACAAAGCCCTCTGAAAACCTCACACCTCCATCCATCCCCTCACCCCCATAGCCCAACAACCTCCACGCCCAGTGCCTTGACATCTCTGCCTATTGATGCCTCAACCAGCGTGGGGAGTGTTGGCCACGGGTGGTGGTGGTGGGCGTGGAGTTTGAAAGCAAAATGCGGTAGCAGAAAAGAAGCACGACGCCGGAACAAAAGAAGGCGAAGACTCACAACAGACGCCGCCGCGGCGCCCCACCCACGCTGCCTGCCTGCATCTGCACATGCACATCCTACCTGCACCGGCGTCGCCCGGACAGTATTATTGCACCACCCGCCCTCATGCTCATGCCCCCGCCACCTCCTCCCCCCATCTTTCCCCCCTCGTTCATATAGACAGGCCTCGACCACACCCCCACGACAACCATCTGTCCTCCTTCTCCTCTTCCTGCAAAGTCATGGCGGGCGCGCCTCCCCCCAACCCGGTGACGATCGAAGAAGGGTGGGAAAAGGAGATCCTGCCCAAGGCCATCCAGCCCCTCGAGAAGATTTTGAACGAGGGCTTGCAGGACCGGCAGAAGCGCGATCTGTTCGGGCCTAGGGAGTACGTGCACATATACACGTACGTCAGGAGGGAGGGAAAAGGAGGGGAGGGAAGACGGGGGTGCTACGGGATAGGGAGGAGGGGGGAGCGAAAAACCGAGAGTGGAGCGTAGCGAGGTTTCTGACCCTTCCTCCTCCCCTTCCTCCTCCCCGTCCTCTCTCCACCACCCCCACCACAGCATCTGCTACAACATGTGCACGCAGCGCAACCCATTCAACTGGTCCGAGCAGCTGTATGCCAAGCACAACGAGGTATGGGCCGAGGAGGGAGGGCGGGAGGGCCGGAGGGAGGGAGGGAAAGAGGGAGGAGGGAAGGTTGAAGGGAAGGAGGGAGTGCAAGAAGCTTTAGGAATGCCATCTTTGGCTCGTCATTGACACTCTGTCAGGTTCCATCTTGTCCCTATAGACCCACACGCCACACCACAGCACAACAATTACCCACCCCCCTCATTCATGCCTCTATTTGGTGACTCATCCCATT
>AFGO01000261.1:0-12601 GCA_004335405.1 Nannochloropsis granulata CCMP529
TGGGAGGGAGGGAGGTGTTGGGTTTGAGTTGGATGAGGGGAGGGATGTATGGACGCACGCCTCTACTTTCACAAGACGGTGGCGAGGATGAGATGCTCGGGGCTGTGTCTCCTGCCTTTATCTCACAAGGCTCTACCCTGGTCACTACCACAAACCCAAACGCAGGGACACTTTATTCTTAAAAGTCACAACAGCCCATGTCATTCGAAAGACACACGTACCTAATATACCTAGTACCTGGGGTGGTTGCTGGCTATTCCTTGTTTTAAGGACCATATAGACAGTGAGAATGGAAAAATAGCGAGATAGATGGGTAGATGAGGATAGAGGGAAGCAAGCAAATAAGAGTGAAGGCGAGAGAAAGGTTCATATCATAGCAGAAAAGCGAGGTTACGATGATTGCATGTGTGTTCACGCAATACAGAGAGTTTGAATAGAAGTAGTCGAAAACGAGGAAATCCGAGGAAAGATAGAAGGACGTTCCCAAGCCAAAAGAAGCAAAGCGATTGTACAGCAATTTAAATAAAAAAATCGATTATGTGTATATTATATTTCATTTTGCTTTATTTAATTTACACATTTATTCAACTTGTTTAATATTATTTTCAAAAAATTATTGTTTATTTAATCATTGATATATTTGCTTATTCATTTTTTTACTTTGGCGTTCGTGATCTGACTAAGGGAAGAGTGAAGCAGCAGTAAAGCGACAAAAGTTTCTTATTTTTTTCATCGTTTTTGTTTTGATTATGCTTATTATGTGTTCTATATGTATAGAAAGAAATGATGCCATGAAAATACTCTTCCATATGTCTATTTCTTTTGCAGGCTCTTTTTATCAGCGCCTCTGTGAGCGACTTTTGCTGGCCTTCCTCGGAATGGTATGAACCGATTGACCTTCTACTGAAAGGAACCCGCGCAGGACAAGAGGTAGTCGTGGTCCTTTGCAACAAGCAAATTTACCAATCTTTAATCTTTCCTTAATCATTTTTACTTTTGTATATATCGTCAAACGGCATCCCGACCTCCTCACAGTTTCTCTACATTTCTATGTGCTCAATCTTTTTTTTTCTCGTTTTACGGATAGGATTATATCTTCTCCCCACCTTTTTATTTTGTTTATGGCCTTCTCCCTTCATTTTTCCCGTTTATGTAAAAAAATGTGTATTTTTATGTATCTATTCGAACCTCAATCTTGTTTTAAAAACTTATTACTCTGCCCGCCCGGCTCTGTCCCTCTGCGCCCACGCCGTCACCAGCACAAGGGGACGGAAACTACGACCAAACTGAACAGACACGGTTTCGACAGACAGCTTATTTTTCTTATAAATAAGGAGACAAACACCTCATAGCATCAGCATTTCATCGCAATGCCTTCAACATACACCACCCCCTCCACACAAATCCACTCCAACATCAACACCTCACAGACACACGTACTTCCCCGTCCTTCTCAATGATAACCATGCCGCCCTCACATTCAATAAAGCTTTTAAAACAAAAACCGCAAGCTTCCTTGCATGCGGCCCGACCCTCCTCCGTTCGCTCCATACTTAATTTCAGAGAGCGAGGAGTAGGTGAGCATGTACAGCAGCTTGACGGGATCTGGTGGCGGTGAAAAGTTCTCAGGCGATATCCCGTAGGCCCGTTTGCAAAGTTCCTGAAGAGACATAGGAAGGAAGGGACAGAGAGAGGGGGAGGTAGGCGTGAGAGGAAAGGGCGCAGAGATTGCGATTCAGCCAGCTCTCTCCCTCCCTCACTCCCTCATGCCGTACCTCCCAATGCGCATCATCCTTGCTTGCCAAGTCCCTCCAAAGCCTGCAGACAATTTCGGACGCCAACAAAGAATGAGCGGGCAGGAAACGGAAAATTTGCTTCAGCGTGTCTTGCGGCAAGGTCTCCATTGAAGGGCGCGGGCGTCGTAGAGCCGCAGCATGGTTCTGTGGGTGTTTTGTGTGATTGAAAAGACAGTGTGTGGGTGTGGGTGTTGATGTAGGGGGAGAAGCGGGAGAAAGGAGCCTGCGAGGGGCCGGGGGCATATGTAATACCTACCTTGTGCAAAAACAAATCGCGATTATACTTCGTAGGATGCGGCACCAACGCCCGGCACGTCACTCGATGGTCACATCTTGACCTCATCACATCCAGGCCCACGCCTACTTTCTCATCCTCTTGCTCCTCCTCCTCCTCCCGGTCCCTTTCCTCGTTGTTATCGTAACTGCCGTTGTCCTCTTCGTCCTTGTCTTCGTCTCCCTCGTCCATCGCGAACTGCAAGGCCAGCCTACGCGGGAAGCGCGGTCGGCCACTCACCACGGGGATGATGGCTCGGGAGCCATATGGATCTGAATTCAATATCGGATTGATGTGGAGAAAGGAATAAAGACAAAGGGTGAGAGTATGTATGGGAGAAGAGAGTATGGGTGTGTGGGCGGTGAAAGACAATGACACCACCTGTTGACACATTTCGACTTCGTAATAGGGATCGATATGGGCTGAGCATGAAAGAAGGATGACAAAGAGCAAGCTGGTGGGTGGGTGGAGTCGCAGGGGATGCGGAGCAGCAATGTTTTGGTTTTGATTGTCGCGCTCTCGGCCCTGGCATTCAAACGATTCCTAAGGCCACATCGAGGCACTTACCAGAGAACGACGAAGCGTTCGAGACCGATTCGACATGCCGCATTGGCTCATGCTGCCGTATCGTTGTCGTGTGCCTGGGCATGGGTGATGGTCAAACGTGGTCTCCCAAGAGCACTTTGTGAACTGCCGCGGGACTTCAGCTCCTTGCGTCCTCCTTTCGCAGCGCACGCCGTAGTGGCTAGCCTTCCTTGACGCCCTAGACAAAAACAGAGACAACCTTCGGTGTGGCCTGTGTGTTGGCGGTGGGTGTATTGCGTGGGTGAGTGCTGTGTGGTGCTCGGGTAGTAATGGCAAGCTCGTTGCTTACCGCAATGATGACGACATAGACCCTTTGCGGCAAGAGCGAGGAGAGAGTTGATGGAGGACTCCTCCTTCCAGCCACTTCCACGGACCATACGCACAACAAAACCCACACATAACAACACACACTACAGGTACATCGTCAGAGCTCTTCTTGCCCCATCTGATCGAGCGTCAGACAGTCAGACCAGTGTCACCGAGCCCAGCTTCTGCTTTGACGAGTACGTGGCTCATCAGTATCTCAATTATCATCCGCTCCGTCACACACAGGCGATGCGACAACGATGCGCAGTGTTGCCCCACCGCGCCGGCAGGAGGGTCATTAGCAGCAGCAGTAGCGGCAGTAGCAGCAGTAGTAGTAGCAGTAGTAGCCGTGGCGCCGCTCAAAGGGGAGGTTACCAAAGCAATGCTGCGGCCTCAACCGCACGTCCCATCCGGCCACCACGGCCACGAGCCGACATCCCCGAAGCCATCCAGGCAGACTGGCGCCGGCCAATAGCCAACAGCACCAGCAGCTTTGGTAGGGGATCTCAGCGCATGCGACCGACAAGAACTTTGCCTGGCATGATGTCGCCGCCAATGCCTTCCCCCACTGCTACCGCAGTAGGGCTCCAGCAGGTGTTGCCTGAGAACGCCCCGGCGCGAGCTGCGCTCGTAGCGGCTATGGATCGGGGGGAGACAGCCGCATTGGTGGAGTTGGTGCAGCAGCTGGGCGTAGAGGGTTTATATCGGTTAGACTTGCCGTTGGCGTGCCGTTCGGTGGATGCGTGTGTGCAGACAAAGGCCTGGCATTTGGTTATTGAGGGGTTATGTCCTTCTCCTGCCTTTCCCATGGATCATCGCGTATGTTTGCATATCTTGCAGGCATGTTCGCGCATGAAGAGCTGGCACCCGGCTTTGGCGTTGTTGAGAAAGAGCATGCCTTTGCGAGGAGTTCCCCTCACAGCTGAAGTTTATCGAGCGGCGCTTGTGGCCTGTGGACGCTGTCATGAAGCAGGAGAGGTGCGGAAATTGTTGGAGGAGATGCAAGCTCGTCGTGTTCTAAATATAAGGAGCACGAGAGATATGCATGCCTTGGTGCTGGAAGCGGCGGGGGCGGATGGGTGGGGTGCTGCTTTAATGGTTTGTCAGCAGTATTTTGGGATTGCGGCCTCGGGGAAGGCGAGAGGGGCGGGGTATAATAAGAAGGTTGCTGCTGTATTTGCTGCTGCTGCTGAACCAGTATCGTTGGAAACGTCAGTGATGGAGGGGGAGATGCTTGAATCTACCATAGAGGTGTGTCGACGGACGTTGAGGGAGGCTCACAGGAAGAACGAGAGGGCGATGTTGGCGCGGATGCATGAAAGATTGTGGGGGGTAGTGCAAGAGGCAAGGAGGACACGAGGGGTGGAATTGAGTAAAGGAGCATGGACGAGCTTGATTCAGGTGGGATCGAAAGCGGGAAAGACGTACGATGTCTCGTTGATGATGGAGGCGATGGTGGCGGATGGTGTTGAGGGGGAATCGAGGCTTGGAGAAAGGGCGCGATGGAGGAAGGTGGCATTGCAACGTTGTTGGGTGAACAATGACTGGGTGGGGGCGAGGCGGATTCTGGAGGAGATGTGGGGGAAGAGGGAGAGTGAGGCGCCACCCCAGTCGGACGCGTTGTTACACTTGGTCATGAGCTGTGGGCTGAAGGGAGGGATGGAGAGAGAGGCGCTGCAGCTGTTCGAGGCCTGGTGGGATGCTGATTTGACTTTCTCGCCAGGTTCCAGGTGTCGCATCCTTGCCTCGCGGTGTGCATTAAGATTAGCACACTTGCCTGCCTCCTCTTCCTCCTTGTCCTCCTCCTCCTCCTCCTCCTCCTCCTCCTCCCCCGCCGCCGCCGCCGCCGCCGCCGCAGCAGCAGCAGAAGAAGAAATAGAGGCAGGGGTAGAGCAACGACCCGCCTCCGCCACAGGTCTCGGGCCATTAGGCAGTCTCCTGGACCGTTTCGATAAACGAGCCCCAGGGCAAAAAGCTATCGTCTGCAATATGGTCATGGAGCACGTCCGTGTCAAAGGCCTGGTTAGGGAAGGCCTCTCTTTCCTACATGCCATGCGTGCGTTACATATCCCCCGAAAATCACTCACCCTCCTCCCCCTCCTCAAGCTCTGCGCATCTTCCGGGCGCTTGCAAGAAATGGTGAAGCTTGTCGAAGAAATGAAAGAGAAAGATCAAGTGGCACCCACGGCTCACATGTACTCTCAAACAATCGAGGCGGCGACAAGCGCAGGCATGGTTGATGAAGCCCTACGTCTCTTCACAACAATGAATGCGGAAGGCGTCGCTGTCGGTGAAGGGAGCTGCATTGATCTTATGTCGGCACTGGCACGAAATGGGGATTGGTCTCGCGCGTTGGACCTGCTCCAAGACGTGCGGGCGTGCACCAAACGACCGCCTACGTGCATTATTTATACCACGGCGGTCAATGCGTGTGGGAATGGAGGGGCTTGGGAGATGGCACTGATGCTCATGAAGAGGATGGAGGAAGAAGGCATTGCCCCTAATAAATACACGTACGGCGCAGCAATTAAGGCTTGTGCAAGGGCGGGAAAATGGGAGCAGGCCGAACAGTTGTTCGCAGAGATGGACGAAAGAGGTATAGCTCGGAATGAGGTGACTTTTACGGCAATATTGGATGCATATGCCAAGGCTGGTCGAGCACGTGATGCTGCTACGTGCTTGGAAGTGATGAAGACAAAGGGCTTACGACCTTCCACTCCGCACTATACTGCCGTTATTGACGCGTGCAGTCGTACGGGGGAGTACAGACAGGCGTTGCGGTGGTTGGAGGAGATGAAAAAGGAAGAAGTGCCAATCAACACCCTCACCTACTCGGCTTCGCTCTCCGCGTGCGGAAAAGGCGGGGCCTGGGATGAGGCAGTGCGGGTGCTTTTAAACATCCTTTCCACTGGCGAGAGACCTTCTTCTGTAATTTATATGCTGACGATCGATGCCTGCCGCCGTGCGGACCAATGGCCGGTTGCTGCTTATCTGTGGGATATGGTTGAGTTTACTGACTCTACCTCGCTCGACCAACCTACCCTCAACTCTCTCATTTGCTCCATGGAGCACCCTGCCCTCCTCCCGACCATGGCGTGGTATTACAAACGTGCTTACGAGAGCGGGAGGGTTAATCATTGGTCACTTCAATTCTTTCGGGTGATGGACTTGCATAACTTTTCCCGGCCTCTGTCAAAGGCCGCATTGTACCATGTTTTGACTCGCATGCTCGAGAAATATGGGCCAGAGATCGCTAGAGGTACCAATAGAAGTAGTGAGGAGTTGACCATAGAAGCAGCAGCAGTAGTCGCAGCGGCAAGACCGTCCAGCAAGAAGATGGCCAGGGGTACTCTCGCGACGACCGACACCACCACAAACGATAATACCAGCAGCAAAAGCAGCAAATCCACCACCACCGTCCTCAAAAGCACCACCAACAAAAAGTGGTCTCCCAGCGAGATGTATCTTCCCTGGCCCCGAAAACAATCGCGGCACGGCTACATTCAAGACCCGCACAACCCCCTCATCATCGTCACCGGCCACGGTCGCCGCCGAGCAGCAGGCACTTCCATCCTCCGCGACGACGTGTCAGATTTTTTGAAATCGGAGTTCCACCCGCCTTTGGCCACGGAAACGGTGCCGTATAATCCAGGGCGGCTCTTGGTGCCTAGCCAGAGTTTGTTGGCATATGTGCGGGCCATGGTGCGTAGTGGTGCGGAGGGGAAGGGAGGAGGGGGTGGGAAGTAGCGAGTGTGGGGCGGTTGGCCAGGAAGATGTCGGGTTAAGGTGGTATACTCAGGGTATATGTGTGCAAACGTAATCGAAAGAGGTAACAGAATGATGGGGTTAGGGGGGGGGAGGAAGGGAAAGGGGGGGCGTTGAGTTAGAGGGAGTAAAGTAATGAGCATCACGTGTGAACACTGGGCGTAAAACAAAGCGACTTATCAAATGCGCTCCCAAAGAATCAAATAGAGTGCCAAAGCAAAAAATTAAGTGTTGATCACATGGACGCAACAGCAAATGTTTCGTAAAACCCGTATTGGTTTTCGTCTCCCAAAATGCGAAAACGTAGCTTATCAAAAAAACCCTCCCAGTGTCTCACTCGTGGAGGACCTCAACTTCCGCCCGCTAAACCTCTGCCCGCTAGCTGTGGTCGCTGTCATGCGTGGTTGACGAGGCGGATGCGGCAGTGCCATGGCATGCCTGGTGTTGTGCGAAATCAAACAAATCACGCAAGACCTCGGATCTCCCCGACTCGCTCCCGCAAACCCTCCTACACAACCGGACGGATTGCCATTGCTTATGTCCATCTTCGCCCGTCAACACACCACCAACCCCCACCTACACTTCCCACTCCCACACATTCCCACAGACAATCTCATGGCATCTGTCCAGTGGACTGCCAACTGGGACCAGCGGATTGATCCCAGCACCCTTCCTTCTCAACAGCTTCAGCACCAAGCCGGAGGTAGCTCAAGCCAACACAAACCGCCGCCAACAGCCATGCTTCCCTCGTACGCTCAACAATTGCCCGCCGCAATCCCATCATGGTCGAATGGCTTGCAGACAACGGCAGGCGCGGCTGTGAGTGAACTGCTGGCTCGCGGGCGGGGCGGGAAAGGCGTCAGCTCGTACTGCTGCAAGTGTGGAAGCCCTAGAGCGGATGTCCATCTGCAGTGCTGCAGTAACGCCGTGCATGCTCGCTGTATATATCCATGGCCATTGATTCACTGCCCAAGCTGTGGGGAGAGCGGAAAGGATGTTGCAATTGAGGTGGCGCTCCCTGAGCCCTTTACTCGAAGTGGAGTCGTGGTGCAGCCGCCCGTGGAAGAACTGAGCAAGATGCGCGGCGGGCGATGGTCGGAGGCCGAGTGCAAGTTCGCAGAGATGGTGATGGAAGGATTCCTGACAGGCATGTTGCCTTTGCGGGAGGGTGGGCGGTTGGGCACATTTTTGTGTGCTCTCCTTCAGTGTACTCCTGCCAGGCTTTCCTCGAAGCTTCGCACGGGCAAGCGGAATTTTAAATACCATGCAGGCACCAATACGACTCGTGACCAAATCTTTCAATACGAACAACAGCAACGGAAACTTTCGCAGCAAGAAGAATTGTTTTTGCATTATTTGTCGTCGGAGGAAGCCGCCGTGGCGTCCCACAGTCTTCAGCTTCAGTGGCGGCTGCAGTTCGTCGAGCTTGCCCAGCAGCGAGGCATCCACGTGAACAACCAGCAAGATTGGGGACCTCTCCTACGAATCTCCTCCTTGTCTAACTCTGTTAGCAGCAGTAGCACATGTAGTAGCAGTAGCAGTAGCAGTAGCAGTAGGAACCACGCGTCGGGGCTCTTGCCTTCGTCCGGAGGGGATGAGACGATGATGGATACAGCCGCAACAGCAGCAGACGGCATGCCCTCCTCCCTCCCTTCCCTACCCCGCAAAAAGCAGAATACTTCCTCCTCCTATTTAGCCGAAAAATTCCCAGAGTCTATGCACCAGCTCTCCGACCCCCGTCAACAACCCTCATCTCTCCCTTCTTCCTCCTCTCGCCCCGCCTCCTCTTCCCCAATGCGCAACATCGCCCCGCTCATGGTCCATATGGCAGCAGACCGCCGTCGTAATTTCACAGTGGAGCATGGGGTGATGGCTGCTACCACTATCGAAGACTTGCTTTGTCTTTTACGGCAGGGTCCAAGCGTGGAGTGTGCAGTGTTGGCGCGGGCGTCGAATGGGACCATCTTGTTCGTGTCCACGGGAATGCAGAGGTTGCTTCGATGGGCTGATGTTGATTTGTTGGGAAGTCGGTTGGTGGACTATGGCCTTGGTGGTGGTGCGGGTGTAGGCGGAATAGTAGGGGGAGGAGGAGGAGGAAGAGGGCTGGTGCATTTGGAGGATGCTGGGGTGTTATCTACCGCGTTCCGACTGACACAACAGCATGTGAATAATTTGGTCGAGCGGATGGGTAGCCCGCAATTACCTATCCAAGAGCGGGATCTGATGCTTCTACCCGTAGTTCTTCGATTGCGTCGACGGGACAAGTCTTTCCTTTCTCGACAGCTGACAGCCTTTGCCACCGACGATTTCCTCCTCCTCCATGCCCCCTGCGCCGCTGCCTCCGAGCCGCCACAGCAGGTATCTTATGGGCAACAGCAGCAACAGCAACAGCAACAGCAACAGCAACAGCAGCAGCAGAACCAACCTCTAGTCACATTAGCCGCGTCACGAGCCGAGCTCGAGCAAGACTTTCGTAATCTTGCCCTTACACAACAACCGCAAACCAACCCTTCCTCCCCTTCCATTTCTTCTTCCACCCCTCTTCTTCCTTCTCCTATTCCTTCTCTACCACAATGGTCCTCATCAAACGTCATTCAGCCTGCCGTCTTACGCCTACATAACCGGGAATGTCAGCCGTCCTCTGCGGAGACGGGCGACACCAACCCCCATCTTCCCCTCTCCATGCTCTACCACACCAGCGAAAAGATGAACGATGTGGTTGTCGCAAGCGGGAAGGGCAGCAGCAGCAACCGTAGTAGCCTTAGCAGAAGCTACTGTAGAAGCAGCAGCAGCAGTAGCAGTAGCAGCAGCCGCCACAGCAGCGGCCGGACCTGTTCTCCTTTGACGTCTACGGGGATGGAGGTCGAGGGACCGATGGAGGAAGAGGGCATGCGTGACGAAAAATGGGTCGACACCACAACTACTACTACGGCTGGGAGTGGCTCGGTCGGAGGAAGAGGTGGTGGTAGAGGAGAAGCAGATTCCTTTGGAATGACAATGACGGAGGGAGGGAGCGCCTGGGCAGATGCCGATGGGTTGGACTGGGCGGCAGACGAAGAGATAAGCCAGGCCCTTCAAGCGCTCGCCCGGGCACCTTCCCCTCCTCTAGAAAACGACTCGTGGGGCGGGGCATATGATTTGTGCTATTCCCCCCCGACTACATTTGAAGAAACGATGCGTGCTTTCTTGCAAGAGCTGCCTGCGCAGGCTTTTCAGTGCACGGACGTGTGGGTGCCATCAAGGGATCCGAATTCGGGCCGCATTACTTTGCAGTTTGGCGGAGGGGTGGCTCTGAGGGGGAGTTTGAGTGAGTGGACTTTTTATTCGCGGAATTTTGCATTTTACGAAGGGCAAGGGATGCCCGGGAGGGTTTTTAGGAGCATGACGTGTGAGTACAGAGAGGATGTGGCGAGTTTGGATGCCACTTTGTTTTTGAGGAGAGATGGGGCGCAGATGGTGGGCGTGCATGCTTACTTTGGGGTGCCGGTGATCCAGAATGAGATGGTGTTTGTGATGGTGTTTTATTCATGCCATTCGAATTATCGGCATATCACCCAGGAGGTGCTTGAGTTTATTAGGCACACTGTGGCTTCGTGGAGGGTGGTGTTCGCCCCGCCTCCCACGCAAGCCCTTGCTGCTGCCAGTGCTGATGCTGGTAGTGGTGGTTTGAATGGGTCGGGTGGGGCGGTTGCGTCCCATCCTAGGGTGATGCCAGAGCGTTTGTCGTAGCGCAGAGGAGAGGTGGCGGAGGGAGGGAGGGAGGGAAGGAGGAAGAAGGCATATGAGAAGATGGATGAAAATTCCATGAATGAAATTGCTCTGTTTGAAGCGAGTTTCCGAGCAGGTGGAGAAAAGTGGAAACATAGCATTTAAAGCTGGCCCTCTCGATAGTGGTCGTGGAGAAGGGAGGGAGAGAAGAGGAAGAGGAAAGTAGGAGAGTACACTACTATACAGAAAATGTAGATATATACACGCGCACACAAACAAATGAATAATCAAACAATGAATAATTAACGAAGCAGTGGGGGGGAAGGTTAGCAGAGAGAAGAGCTAGAATCGAGAATTTGAAAACTACCAAAGTCCCAAGACTTGATGAGAGGGAGGGAGGGATGGAGGGAGAGTGGGTTCCAAGGACATCTTACAGCGCACAGAGCGCAGCAAACAACGACAGCAAAATGCAAATACGTATGTGGAGGGAGGTAAAAAGGTATATATTTATGTGTACAAAAAAAGAGAGAGTGAGAGAAAGAATAAAAACAAGAAAGGAAGGAAAAACGAATTAAAAGGAGAAATTAAAAAGAAAAAAGGGGGGAAAAAGTAAGAAAAAACAGTAGCGGAGATTTCTCGCCTTCTCTCTCTACCTAACCCCTCCAGCGGAGAAGAAGAGGAAGCAGGAGAAGGAGACAAAAAAGAAGAGGAAGCACGAGAGGGAGAAGCAGAAGAAGGGGGCGACAACTCCTAATGCTGCTTTGATTCATTCAAACAGCCGAAGAGTGTAAGGGATGGGAATGCCAATATCTGGTATATTGGCATTCCCATAATGAGTTGAGGAAAGAGAGCAATATAAAAAAGGCAAATTAGTAATCGACAACCAGCAGATTTACTCGTCCACTTCTCATTCTCTCGCTTGTGTGTGTGTGTGTTTTTTGGTTCTTTCTTCTTCTACTACTTCTTCTTCGTCGTCTTCGTCTTCTTCTTTTTATTCTTCATATTCTCCTTTCTTTGAATACGAATTAAACCCCAAATGGGTGCTCACGGCTCTTATTATACACTTCCAGTCGCTCGTGTGCGTGGAGTAAATACAATCACTGCACTTGAAAAGCTCATTTTTATTTATGCTACTTTTCCCCCACTCTCTGCAGCTGTGGCAGCTGCTGCTGTTGTTACTGTTGATGCTGCTGCCACATTTACAGTTCGTACATAATCTTTAACGAGTATCGAAATCTTGACAGGGGCTCGAGGTGATTTGCTAAAAAAAACTTCTTATTTGTTGCCTTCATCTTTTCTCTGTGCGCTGTGCGTGGACCTCGTACACGTTCCTCTCATTCATCTCTTCCTAGCCATCTTGTCGGTCTGGGGCTGCATGCCGCAGCACAAACGTCTATTGTATTACTGCAGTCAATTACCTATACATGGAATACATTGAATGCCCTCTCCTTCTTCCCCTCCCTCCCTATCTCCCTCCTTCCCTCCCTTCCTTCCTCAATGCAGTCGTATAGTCTCATCCCCCACCACACAACTCACCATCCACGACACCAACCCATTCGCCTCCCCCCCCCTCACCACGAAGCCGTATCCACCCCCTCTCTCTCCGACCACCGCACGCCTCCTCAATTCCCCCCCCACCTCCTCGCCCCTCTCCCCTCCCCAAAGCACCTCCTGTGCGACATGCAACCCCGGCATCGGCGCCCCGACAGGGGTCAGTTGATAGACATATACAGGAGTTGATAACCCCTCCCTAAACGTACTCGGCAGCCTCACAAGTGCTGACCCATCTCCTCCTAGCCTGGCGCTCCCTAGGTAGGTAGAAGTGGAGGGACCTACCCCCGAAGGGGAGATTGACTTGATCACACCACACATGTCGGAGGCCGGTTGGCGCAAGATGTACCGTTTGAAGAAGAAGTCCGAGAAGAGAATGAGCATGGAACCCATGTACACCATCATCAGGATCTTGGAGAAGTCAGGCGAGCCGCACGAGGGGCCTTCGTAGAAGGCAAGGGAGGACTGGAGGAAGATGGTGGCGAATTGAAGAACTTGGAGGGAGGCGAGGTGCGAAGACCACCACGAAGGCAGGCCGAGGCACGTGCAGAAATAATGCATGTAAACGGCAACGTGACACAGGGAGTTGGCGAGGATGGGGAAGTACCTAAAGGGG
>AFGO01000262.1:0-12424 GCA_004335405.1 Nannochloropsis granulata CCMP529
AAGGAGGAGGGACGCGTTGTGCAGCTACCTATATAGTACATGCAGCAACTGGGTGGCGGGGGAGCTCCCTCCCTTCCTCCTCCTCAGCAGGTATGATTGAAGCACGGACAGAGGGAGGATAGGAGAGAGGACAGGAACATAAGTCGTGAGGATATGATGATTTACAACCAGCTACTCTGAATCAAGCTCTTAGTCGGCTTAACAAAACCGTGTAGTCAATTCAAGATATTTCTAACTACTAGATGGGCTGATCCTCACACACACGCACACGCACACGCACCCCTTTCCCCTCCATATCACCAAGACTGACTATTTCATTCACTCACTCACTCACTCACTCACTCTCTTACTCACACCGCCATATCACAGCCCTACTACCCATCCATGGACCCCCAACGCATGGGCGCCCGGCCACCGCCCCCTCCCCCACCACAGGGAGCTCCCCCGCGACGGTAATCAAGAGTAAGGCAAGGACGAAAAAAATGTTCCGATGCCTGTTTTTGGCGATAGAAACAGCTGGAAAAAGATGCAGTGTGTGTACATAAAATCAAAAAAATAAAAACCATCCCAAGCTTCAGGGTTGCGCACACCTCCATGTAAGTGGATCAGCGTTGAGTTGGGATGTGCCGAAGATAAAGAAGGGAAAGCAGCTCGTACAGCATCAGGGATGATACGGAAAATAAAAGTAGCCACATAATGCTGAAAATAATGAGAGTGTGCTTTTCCAAACATTGCTATTCTTTTCATATAGTCGGTGGTCTCACGCAGCCAGAAGTTCTTGTCACTTCCCTATTGTTGCAATTTGCGCTAAAAAAAATCATGTCTATCTTCTCCCCATCCCTCCCTCATTTTCGTATGTACAACAACTCTCTCTCACCCTACAAAACATCCGTTTGATTAAATAATGTCGATGGGCGAGGCCACAGGCGACCCCGGGGGCGTCGAAACATTCGTCTTCATCGCCTCCGCGGCCTTGGTCGCCTCGGCCTGCTTGCGGCGATTCCCGCGCCTCGTCACCACGGTCACGGCCAGCAAGATCATGCACATCAATGCAATTCCCCCAATTAATGCATACATCCCCGTAAAATCAATGCTTGAACGGGCAAAGCTGGCCAGGCTGGGGAAAGGCAGCTCCACGCCTGGTCCATCTGTGTAACCCAATTTGCATTGACCCGCGGCATACACAGGGGTATTCGCACATTCAGCCTGGAAATCAACGTTCGGGCAGAAGTTGATTAAAGACGTCAACGGCATAGGTGCACCATTATTTACACTAATGGAGTCATTGGCCAAAGCACATTTCAATCCGTACTGCAGCACCGTGGCAGCGCAGCATCCCGTGGCCTCGATCTTATCGCACACGTCGGGAGTCAACTCCTCCAAAGCCCCAAACATGCTCGTAAAACAATAATCTTGTTCCACCGTCGGCGCTGCATTGTCAACCAATTGCAGTAGTTGGGCATCCTTCGAGACTACCGGCCCGGCATTATCAACCGTGTCAGCTTTGACAGCAACAGGCTTCACAGGGGGGGGCTTGAGACACATGACCTCCAGCGAAATCTTGTACCCAAACGCCCCCATCTCCGTCTGCTGCACGCCGACCTGGTCCGAGGGCTTACAGCTTCCTTCCACACACTCGTCGTTGCAGGTGCATGGATGGTTGGTGGAGCATTTGGGACGGCAGACGCCTTTGACGCAGGCTGTGTCCTCAGGGCATTGGTCGCACATGGTCTTGATGAGCCCATCGGGTGCACATCCCGACTTGGCCATATTGTCCAAAGCCTCTACCATGACTGAATAACACTTGTTGGAGCACAAACTGTCCAACTTAGGCTTGGAGAAATCGTACACGCGCTTGCACTCCGAAGTGGTTGAGGTCAGTGTCTGTAGGTCTCCTGCCAAGGTCGCGCACTCGGTCATCAAACCTCCCAAGGCCAGCGTCAGGTACGTATCGCAGTCTTCCTGGGATTCAGGTACTGCAAGAGCACGGAACTCTCGTCCAGTATCTCCTCCAGCAGGGACCGGGGATGCCAAGGTGGCATCAATCAATTTTCCCAGCTGGGCCAAGGTCTCGACAGGCACGCCTCCCGCTGCGGGGAGGGGGGTGGCCTGGGACGTGGTGGTAGCAAGGAGCAGGCTGCCGGCCACGCACATTAGTGTGTGTCGTACCATGGTTGTCTGTGCGTGTGGGTCGATATGGAAGGGTGAACGGGGTGCAGGAGAGACAAGACAAGACATACATTCCCCCCGTCCCCCCCGTCCCTGGGAGTTGCAGAGCAGGGAACACGTCTTTTTCTTGAGGCAATTTTCGAGAGGAAAAGAATGGGAGGGACAAGCGATAAAGACAAGGGAGAGGTACATTTGTAACGTGAAGTTTGGCAGTGTGATTGTGTGGGCAGTGGGGGGCTGTTGGAGTTAGAAGGACAAGCAAGGAAGAGAGAGCTGGAGAGAGATGAAGAACGATGGAATCACGATGGGCCCAAGTAAGAGGGACGCAATAAATTAAATAAATGTAGAAAAAATGAAAATAGACAAAGCTCCCTGTCTATACGAAACCTATTCATCATTGTCATGTGGCCGATGTAGTTGCCTTAAAGTAAAATCTTGCTTTAAGTTTGGGCATGGACAAGGTAGACCATGTTCTACGGCCCATGCATGTTTTCCTTCTTTTTCTCTTGGCGCGAATGACTCTCATCAGAATCCCCGTCGACGAGGAGGAGGATTATGCGCCACTTACCTACAGTCACCCACAAACAGATGGAACCATGAAAGACGCAAAGCCCCGGCGATGGAGGCCCGAGGAATTGGAGTCGGAGGAGGAAGAAGGAGAGGATGCTGCTGTCTACGAAGAGGAGGAGGAGGAGGAGGAGGAGGGGGACGAGGAGGAGGAGGAGGAGGGCACGCCGACGCATCAGCCCCAGCATTATCATGTAGCATTTGGAGAGCCGGGGCACTACGGACCCGCAACATCACATCCACCCCAGCCACTGCCGCCGCCTCTGCCACCGCCACCTCGCCCACCCATTGTCATGAAGGGCTTCGTGCGGGGCAAGGTCCGGTATGCCGATGAGCAAGTTGACGACGAGAAGCAAGTCAATCAACCTTCCGACCGCACCAGCACAACTGCTACAGCACCCAACGACGAGTGTCCCTCCGCGTTGTACGCCGCGCTGACAGCAAGCCCTGCAGAGGGACCGGAGGTGACGATCGTGGAGGATGACGAGGTTGAGATTCTTCCCACGCGAAAGCGGCGCCGTTGCGCACAAGGTACTGCAAGCGCTACGGCAGCAGCAGTAGCAGCAGACTCTCCCACTTATGCCGCCGATGGCATTGTCCTTCTGGGTAGTGACGACGAGGAGGATGATGATGCTGCTGATCTGACGGCCTCTGCACCACCCGAAGCCACCGCAACAGCTGCCAGCACTACCAACGCTGACATTGTCCTTCTCCTTGACGACGACGACCCGTCTCTCCCCGTGTTCGACTGCGTCATTTGCCAGGAACGCATCACCTCCACGGACCAGGCCACGCATGAACGCAGCACCCTGCACACCTTTAATGCGCGAAAATCCGTGTCCACCCGTCGAATCGTCCTCCCCGAAAGCAACCGTGGCGTCCAGCTGCTCGCCCGCCTCGGATGGAGGGATGACCAAGGCCTCGGTAAAGACGGCCAGGGACAAATACAACCCGCCAAGTCCATTTTGAAGCTCGATCGGACGGGCTTGGGGCACACGCAGCAGCTCCCCGCGCGGGTGACGCATTTCCCCTCTCATAATGCAGAGCAGGCGGCCAGGGCTGTGGATGGCAAGAGCGAGGCTCAGCGGAAAGTGGAGGAAATGGAGCGACGGGCGCGAGATGGACGGGCGGTGGCACAGGGGAGATCAGGAAAAGAGGGAGAAGAGGGGCTAGGAAGCGTGACGTTTGGGGAGGTGGGGCGTTGTGAGACGGCACGGGAGAGGGAGCGGCGGCTGAGGAAGGAGAAGGAGACGAGGGCTCGGATTACGGCGGATTTGAATGGGGAGTAGGGGAGAGGGTGATTGACGGCACTCTTGAAATGAGGGAGTTTGTGGAAGGGAAGAACGAAGGAAGGAGGAGGGACGCGTTGTGCAGCTACCTATATAGACTCCAAGATCGATTCTTTGGTGGGCGGGGTGAGACTTAGTGCTCTACCAGCGTGTCCAATGCAAGGTTTTTTGGGATTAGTGTACAGGACAGAGTCAAGGCTTATCGTAAGATAGATAGAACAATGTAGAGTACCCGAAAGAAACAGAGAAAGATGGCTATTTCACGAGAGCCACGAGCTTAGCTCTCGGGGATTATCGGTGATCGGTGATCGGTGTTATCTCGTTCTCTCGTTCTCCTCTTCCCTCTTTTATGCAGAGCCTTGCGAGAGTGCATGTATAAATTAATTTTCCCCTATCTTTTAATTCTATTCGTCCATTCCACCCCTTCCCCTCCTTAAGTCTTCCGCGGCCGGGCCCTTATCACTTCCACTTCAAACTGCAGAAACTCATTCTGGTGGTTCAACAGCTTCCTCTTCCCTCCAAACGATTGGGGCTCCGGAAACCCCCCCGACGTCTGCCACCCCAACTCGGGAGGAATAGAGATCTTGCGTTTCCCCCCCACGCGCATGCCTTCCATCCCAATCTCTGCCCCCTTGGGGATGGAATTGGGACGGCCAAAGGTAAAGTCATACGTATCTGAGGGAGGAGCGGAGGAAAATAGAAAGGGAGGAAGGGAGGGAGCGAAGCAGGTAATGAGATAAGGACTTGTAAATGCATGCAAGAAATCGCAGCAAGAGATATTTTTGAACCCCGCGCTCTTTTTGTTGCCATTCGCAGCATTTCATCACACGGTCGCAATTTAACGAGCCCATACCACCCTCCCTCCCGCCGTCCCCTGGCTCCCTCCCTCACCTCCAACGTCATCCTGGAATTCTCGACCATAGCCCGTGGAAAACATGTAGTCCCCGTTGCCCTTGTAGACCTGGTAGCGAATCTTGACGAGGTCGCCCAGTTCAAATGTGGGGCCTTTGCCGATGAGCTCTTCGCGGTACTTAACGTTGTCTCGTACCTTTATTGAGTGGGTCGGTGGACGGGGAAACGCACAATGAGCATATTGAGCATTCACGAAAAAGAGATTTATATAGTACGCTGCCATCTGAATGATAATCTCCCCAAACACTCCAAATACCCGCCTCCCAGTCCCCCACCACGCACCTTGATGAGCGGTCCCTTGGCCTTCTCTATCTCTATCATCTTCTTCTCACCCAACTCCCGCGCCTCCTCCAAATTGATTATCTTCTTAGCTCCCACCAGCTGTGGCAATCCCGCCGCAGCCACTCCCCATCCACCCGCCACTAGCCCAGCCTTCTTGACGGCCTCCCGCAGCAGCGCATTCCGATCGACCTCCCCTCCCTCTCGAGTAGCGGACCGGCCTTGCACACAAATTCGAGCGAGCGATCCCGTGCTCTGGCTGATAGGGAGGACAACAAAGCTGTCCACGGTTGTGATCAGCGCAAGCAGGTTTAGTAGGGCCAGTAGAGGCGCCATAAGTAATGCCGAGGAGACACGCCTTGGCCGACGGTTGCTGATGCCAGCGCATGATTGCTTCATGGTTGATAAGATGTGGTCTCTTTCCCCAGACCTGCCGCTTTTCGTGCGGCCGTGCCTGTGTGTACAGATAGAGTAGGGGCATGTAGTGAGCGTCAGTAAAGGCGGTGGCATGTTTTACTGGTGGCATCTTTTACAAAAAGTCTCGTCCTCACTTTCTTCCCTCTTCAACAGGCACTGCCTGGAAGCTACAGCTTCATCGACCCTTGCTGCCTTCACGTCGACACCACGGCCATCACCATGACAGCGGCGTCCCCAGCACCATCCCAATTACAAGCAGTGCCTGCATCCGTCACGGACGATGCTGCATTTGAGGCTTTTGCATCATGCCGATTTCAAGAGGCGGCGCGATTGGCGGCAGAGGAGCTGGCCCAGCAGAAAGAGCCTCGTCGGGACGACAGCCAAGCAACCACGCTCAAGCGTCCCACTAAAGGCGTGCCTCTGCCATGCCCATTGTCTGATGGATTTCTAGAAAAGAAGGGAGGCAAGACATGCATCCTCATTGAGCTGCATGAGCACTGTGCAAGGTAGGGTGCAGATCGGCAGGGTTGCTAAATATGAGCTAATTCCTCTCTCCTCCATTATTACCCTTCTCGCACCCCTGCTCCTGTCTTGAGCACAACAAATAACTTATCCTTTATCTCACGCTTATTCCTTCCTCCTGTCCTAACCCCTCTACTTCTTATCAGATCGGACAAGCTCGCCGCCATCCTGGTGCAGTGTGCCTACGAACTCAAGCAGGAAGCCGAGGAAAGCCTCTTTGTCCAGTATTATGCCGCCCAGGGTAGCATCCCCTTTCCCGTGGCATTGATATGGTACGTGCGATAGTAGGTATTGTTGAAGCGGAGATTCTGAGTTAGTGACCTTATCCCCCTTCTTTTTACAGGCTTCAAGTCTGCCTGGCCAAGGGAGGGACGCATTACAACACTGTTCGGCGAGTGTTAATGCAGCTGTTGATGGCCTTGGAGAAGGAAGAGGAAGAGCTGCTGCAGCTGTCAGATCAAAGTAACATAGAGAAAGAAGAATCACAGTCCTCGGCGCCGCAACTGGGGGAAGAAGGAGTAAGAGATGAGATGGAGGAGGAAAGGGTAGCAGGAGAAGCGGTAGGAGCAACAGCAGTAGTAGCAGCAGTCGACGGAGAGAAAGGCAAGGGAGAGGAAGAGGAAGAAGGGGATAGGGCTCAACGGAGAAGATCTATAAGGGGAATGTATGGCCAAGCCATGGAGCTGCTGGTGCTGAAGGTGATGCTGGCCCTGGGCGAGTGGGAGGCGGGGTTGGAGAGGGTGCGTGGAGACAAGCACCTGGAGGGCCGCGTCCGGCAGGTAAGTTTTGTTTTCCAAGTTGGAAGGAGCATCCGCATTAATAAGCCGCAGTGTCTGCCTCTCGGATTGCTGACCACCCCTTTTTCTTTCTCTTTCTTTCCTCCCCACCAAAAAATAGACCCTTGTTGATTCCTGCCAGGCCGCAGTGAAGCGGCAACGGGAAAACACGCTTCCGAGTGGACGGCGAAGCAGCAATGGGAGAAGGGAAGCGCAGCGAGGCACACGAGCACAGCCCAAGACGAAAAAAGAAGCATCAGCGTCTTCTTCTTCTTCCTCTTCCTCGGCGGCACGAAGCACCGTCCTATCGTCGCCATCGCCACCGTCCTCTCAAGCTCTCACTACCAGCAGCAATGTTACATCTCAAGGTGTCCTCGCTTCATCCCTATCGAGCAGCCTCTCAGGCTTTATCAGGAGCTTTGTGTGGGGCGGTCAATCCCAGCAAACGAACGCCTTGTCACCCTCTACCTCCTCTTTCTCCTCAAGAACGGCCAGCCCGTCCTCCTCCACCTCTTCCTCCTCTTTATTGTCGACCTCTTCATCGCCTCGGACCCTCCGGCAACAATTGATGAACTCCTCCCCGCACCATATCCTCTTGAGCTTCCTGGGGTTTGTGGCCCTGGCCCTCGGTTTTCATTTAAGAAGAGGCTTGGGCATGGGTAGTCGAACTCTAGCACAACATGCGGCTCGCTTGCTGCAACGGATCGTGCAGGTGGTGCTACTGGGAGGAGAAAAGACGGGGGGACATTGACAGGATGAAAGCAGTGAGGACCATTACAATATTGAAACATGTTATTTCTCCGTCAATGAACAAAGAAACAAATCACTGGCAAAGGAAAAAGTCGGAGGGTGGTGGGAAGGAGCAGATGATGACGACAGCTGTCTCATTTGCAACGAGCTCCGTTGGGATGACCACGTCGGCCAGCCTTTCTTCGCAACCCCACCCTCACATATAGAGCCCATGCCGCGTTCTTTGTTGCTTTGATTTGTCCCAGTGGGTCTTGGCGTTTAACAGTTCGTTACCGTGCACTGCTGGTTAAGCCGTGTGACTCACTCTTTCCCTTTCTGCACACTCACCCGTCATCGCACTCACACCAGATCGAGTCGGAACAATCGCTTTCATCTCAAGTAGTCATCTCATCGTCCCCATCCACATAAAAGACAGCCCGACAGCCACCATGCATCAACCCCGCACAGTAGCACTGCTCCTGGTGGCGGCCACGACCCTACTGTCCGTGTCTGCGTTCGTCCCCGCACTGTCAAAATCCATTGCTACCACACGCCCCAGCACCTGCAGCAGACAACTCAGCAGTAGCAGCAGCAGCAGCAGATCACACAGCAACACCGCCCTGCAAAGTATAAGCCTCGACTCATTCTTCGGTAGGCGCACACAAGATTCGGCCGGTATCAGCGGCGACACGGCCAGCACAACTGCGCCCATCACCATCATGGAAGTCCAACGGCAAGACCTGCGGATTGTTGCATCGGTGTGCATTGAAAGTTTTTTTGGCACGGCCGATAGGCTCAACCCCATCCGTTCCATGCAACTAGCCACATTGTTGGACGAGCAATTTACTGACTTGCGCTCCCGCTTTGGTGGGCGTGCGGTGGGGGGCTCCGTTTTTTTGCAAGCCGTGGATGCGGACGGGCAGATACAAGGAGTGGTGGAAATTGGGGTGACTCAATCAATGAAGTGGGGCTTTGAACAATACGGGGTGCCCGTGCGTGATGAGCGGCCTTATCTCGCTAATTTGTCGGTGCGTCCCGGGGCGCGAAGGCAGGGGATTGGTCGTGCCCTTGTGCAAGCATGTGAGGAGCTTGTCCAGAATTCATGGGGCTTTGACGAGTTAATTTTGCAAGTAGAAGACACGAACCAACAAGCCCGCAAGCTCTATCGTGAACTAGGTTACGTTGATTTGTACACGGATGCGACCGGCCGTAAGTATGAGTTGAGTGGGATGAGCATAAAGAATGTGCGGATCAATAAAGTCACTTTGAGAAAGCCCTTGGCGCCCTCTACGGCAGTGGTTAAGAACCCGTTGAACAGCCTGGCAGCAATGTGGTCGCAGCTGTCCTTGTCGACGCAAGGGTAGACGACGGGGCAAGGGAAGGGAAGGAGGGAAGAAAGGAGGGAGGGATAGGTGTGTACATACAATAGGAAGAAGCGATGGCCTGTGTGTGTAAGAGTAAGGTATCAGACAATGGAAACAAATCGAAAGTGGGAGAATAGCTTTCCGTATGAAATGCTCAACCCATGAATACTTGACAGGGAGAAGGGATGGGTGGCAGGCGTTTTGTAAAAGACTTAAAAAGAGGGAAAGCGAATAGCAGTAGAAGAGAGACAGCAACGAAAAATCACTCCAGCACCATGCCTGTCTTCTCTTTCTTCTTCTCAATCTTATTCTTATTCTACGTCTTCTCATTTGCGATTACATGTCGTTTTGTTTTGCTCCAACCCGTCATCATCCCACTAGGCCCCATCCGCGCTTTGTACAACCCGAGCTTCCTTCCTCCTCTCCATCTCAACCAGTCGTTATCTCTTCCTCCCCGTCCTCCTCCGCGGTCGACTTCGGCTTGGCGACCTTCCTGTCCTCAGTCACTTTGGTTATTGGATCCACCATCTTCTCCCAACTCACCGGCACCATCACGCTCCCCACTCCCTCCCCCCCTCCCTCCCCCACATGCGTCTGACTTTTCGCGTACGTAACACCTAATTCGCTCTCCGCTGTGCTAAGATAATACTGCCTGCTGTCTCCCAGCGACACCACCCTTGCCCTCACTATATCTCCCGGCCGAAAGCACTTGTGGATCTCCACGCGATCAATTTCGTGTTCTCGAACGTCTTCCTTCTTTATAATACCTTGACAGGTTTGTCGTAAGGTAATGCTACCCATCGCAATAACCTCAACGTGGGCTTGCTTACTTGTGATGCGTAGGACTCGCGTAAGGACGATGTGTCCCACTTCCAGTACTACGTCTTGTCCCCCGCTGCTGCTGCCGCCGGCTTTCGTGGTATTGAGGACTTGAAGGATAGGGAGTGCGGCGGAGTCCTTGGATCGGACGGTCTATGCGGCAAGGTGGGGAGGGAGGGAGGAAAGGTGGGATGAGGGATGGAAGGAGGCGAGGTTCTCATGGTGGGTGAGTCAAGGAACTGGGAGAAAGGAGTACTTTACATACATTCTACATACCTGAACGTGACCTAGGGAGCTAGCATAGATGTGGTTGCCCATAGCGTACGTGCCTGTAATTCGGTAGTGTGGTTGAGAGTGGAGACAGGGAGTCGTGAGGGTGGATTACGGGCGAGAGACGCCATTGGAGGAAGCGTCCTCACTCCTTCTCCCATGGATGCGTACGGTAATGAATTACTGCCGCCTTAGTCTTGCTGCTCGTACAGCGGCAGATTTGTGTGTCCTGCTCTCGAAAGGCACTGCCTAGATAGCTCTCCCTCCCACCGCACGACGCCGTCGACATACCTGGGCCCGCTTGATGGGACGAGAGGCGGCCAATGCGGTCCCCCGGAACGGCAAGGCTGTCAGACTGGTTATCTCCTACTGCAGCGGAAGCCATAGCCTGTGCTGGTGGGCGTGGTATGTGTGGTGTGGTAATTAGAGGCAGGGCATAAGGCAAGGAGGCAAGGAAGGAGGCAGGAGGTCATCAATCGCTCATAAATTGACGTGCCCTCCTCTCCAACGACGTACGCCGAGTCTACCCCGTCTAACGCACCACTGCTTTCCTCCTTCCTTCCGAAATCATAAGGACAGACAGCCAGGCTTGGCATTTTTGCTCTGGCTTCGTCCTCCGGCTCTCTCTCTGAAAATGTCTTCGACCTTCCCTCCCTTTCCTTCGGCCCCACCAATACCGCCAGGACGCATGTGGGTAATGAACCAGGATGGGACGCGGGACGTGGAGGTCGAGGAGGAAGATGATGTGGCTAGTCCACTGACGCTATTGCGCCGCATTCTCCAGCATGATTCCCATGCCTTGACAGCAGGCTTTGAGGTACGTAGGACGAGGGCATGGTGGAATGGGGAGGGGCCACATGGGTTGCCCTGTACCTGTTTTTCGTGCACGTACAGTACGCCCCTGAAGTGTGGAAACAATACCCATTCCAATCACTTTTCTTAAAAGCCCGTGCGAACATACTTTCTTCACTTCGTTCGCAGCCAGGGCCGCCCAGAACGTCTTCCTCTTTCCCGTATCGCCCTCTCTTGCCAAGACACTCACACACCCCTCTACCCGACCCAAACCAAATCCCACCCCCTTTTACAGTCCCTAGCATTCACTCAAATCCTCGACATGCAAGCCGCCAACGAATTACGGGACTACGGCGATGACTTCGACGGCACAACCTACACTCTCTTCTTCGACCTTTTACGCGCCGCCTGGAAAGACGGCCGGGCTGAGGTGGTCCAGCAAACCGAATCCCTCCTCTCCTACATCATGACCATGCCAGAGTACAACCCCCAAGCTGTCTCAGAGGCCATCACTCCCGATCTACTCCGCGCGGTCCTCTCCCGCTTCGACGCCGCCCCCGAAACTGAACATGCGTTTTTGCGGGAGCTACTACACTTGCTCTACCAGGACTTCCCTTCCGCCCGCCCCCTCCTCCGCGCGCTCATCGCCCGGTTTTTGACCACCTTTATCAATGCCGGCAAGAAGAACATGGCATTGGCACCCTTGCTCGAAGTGCTCGGACAGATAATCAAGGGTTTCGCCGCTCCTCTTACTGATGTCCACCGTCGCCTCCTCCTCGCCCTCCTCCTTCCCCTGCACCATAACGACGACATGTACGAATGGCGGGACCAGATCCCAGTCATCCAGCTCTATCACGAGCCCCTCGTTTTTTGCCTGACTCAATACCTGGAACGAGACCGTGCAGCATTCGCGCTACCCATAATGAAAGAGCTGTTGAATAGCTGGCCGAAAGGGTACCGAAGCAACTCACCCAAAGAAGTGTTATGTTTGCACGAGGTCGCCACTCTGCTCCATTTTTTCTCGGATGAGGATTTTGAGCAGATCTTGCCGTCGTTGCTCCCCAGGCTGGCGCATTGCTTGTCGTCGGACCACAGTCGGTGCGTGGAGAAGGCCTTGACATTGTGGAAGGAAAGGGTGATGGTAGGGTTCACGACGAAATTTGCACCGGTCATGATTCGGGGGTTGTTTAGGAGTGTGTATCGGGGGGGGGAGATGCATTGGAATATGACGGTTAATAAAATGAGGGCTTTGGTGTTGCAGGTTTTAAGGGACGCGGATTCGAGGGTGTTTGCTGAGGTGGCGGGGAGTGTGGGTGGGGCAGGAGGGGGAGCAAGGAGGGAGGATGAGTTGAGAGAGAAGGAGAATGAGGAAAAGGGAGGGAGGAAGGAAGTGCCTCCGCCACCAACGCATGCCTACATGCCAAAAGCACCGAGAGTGGCGGCCTCGATGTCGTATAAGCATGATTCAGGGGGCTGGAAGCCTCCAGTACGCGGTGCTGGCGGGCAGCGGCAGCGGCAG
>AFGO01002290.1:763-14001 GCA_004335405.1 Nannochloropsis granulata CCMP529
TTGGTCCGAAACACCAACAACAACCCCAGAGCCGAGGACATCAACTGATGCGGAAGAGGAGAAATATAAGCATCAATGTGCCACTGGGGCATGAATTCAAACAGCGCCGTCACCGCCCCTGCCCACGCTGTGTTAAACCACAGGTGACCCGAAATCCTCTTGGCGATGCGGGAGACGAGCAACGACTGCAAGTTTTCGACCCAGTCCGAGGATTGGTACCGCTGGGGGGGATCGAGGAGAACGGTAGCGTCGCCGCGGGCGCGGGTGTGGGTGCGCCGGGTGGGGAGGGAGGAGGTGGCGGCGGTGATGACGTGAGAGTGGTGAGAGTAAGGTGTTGGTGATGGAGAGCGGTGGCGAGCCACGAAAGAGGTGTGGCTGGGGAGGAAGGCTGAGGGGGTGGCGCAGTGGAGGGAAAGGCAAAAGGGGAGGAGGAGGAAGAAGAAGAGGAGGAGAAGGGTGGTAGGGAAGGAGGGGAAGAAGCCTCCTATTCTCCTACAAGTGTTGCTGCTGCTGCTGCTACGAGTGCTGCTTGATTTTCTTCTTCTGGCTCTTGCGTACGTGTTCGTGTCCGCACTATCCATGGCTGATGTTGCTGTTGTCATGGTGCTTGAGGTTGCGGCCGGCTTATTTTTGAGAGTGCTTGTACCCCGTTCGTGCTTAGGGAACCACGACGCGGTCGATGTTGTAAATAAATGGCTTCTGGTGTGGGCGGTCCGGGAGCGGCAACAATACTCAAGCAAGTAAACCACAGCAGGCAGAAAAAGGTATACCTGTCTTGTGGCTTGGGATGTGGGTTTGTTTAGTGCCTGCGGAAGGATGGGACTCATCAGTCGAGAGGCAAAAACGCGGCCAGCGCATGCAGAGGATTGTGATGGCCGGGGAGACCACTTCTTGAAAAACGAAGCCCGCAGGCAGGAAACCCGGCGTTATATATGTGGCGGCTTTTCGCTGTTTTGCAGGGGAACGGAGCTTGTGTTGTGTGTCGCTCGTGTGCGTTGTGAGTGAATTATAGTTGAATTTAGGTTGCAGGCAGAGCTGAAGGCGAGGCAGAAACTCGCCTAGTGATGATCATGGGCCTTGGTGCTGCGTCTTTTCCCTTGCCTTACGCGCCGATACATTCACACAATTACCATGCATACACACGCACAGGCGCGTTAAGAAATTTCCCTGCCTTTGGGAACCTCGGCTCCTGGTGCGCCTCGACAAGCAAAGCAGCACACGACCAGACACGACTCCCCAAGGCCCATTTGCCACACACGAAAACGAGACGTGCCTGCATCCAAACGCTCAAACAAGCGACTCTGATCCGTAGCAAGCCGCCACTCCGCGCACCGTGCTGCTGCGAAATACACACGAAAACGAGGTGACAACCGCGCAAGCGACGCTTTTCGTGAGTGTATTTAAGCCATGACCAGCCACCACCCCGCGCATGCCTTGGACCAGCAGTATAGCCGTCGTCTCATAGACTACTTCGGGGTATGCGGTCTAAGTCACCACGACCCTCAAATCGGTACGTTATAAAGTATTAGAGGGTCCCCTCTGTCCCTGGTACGGGCCGTTCAAGGGCGCGGGCTACGTGTATATGTGGCGTCGCCGAAGAGTGTCAGCCGCCGAGGCTTCGTTCTCTCTCCTGTCAACCTGATGTCTCCTTTCTCCCTCCTGTAGTGAAAGTAGTCGTCTCATCTTCCCTTCTATCCCTCGTCAATCCCCTACGTTACTTCAAACCCACAAGAAATCGAAGCCCTGGACACCTACGATGGCGAGCCTTGGTGTGAGGTGGTCTCCACAACCCCATCCACCACTTCTGGTATGATAGATGAGGTGCAGCACCCATTACCATTGTCGACGTTCTCCGACTCTCCCAGGATAAGCCGGACAGGCAGCACCACCATCCTCTCGGCTCAAGCCACGCCTCCGCACATGGTGGCGCGGCATGACATTATGGACGTGACCATCCACTTACCGGTACGTGTTTATTTTTACACCTTTCTGTGTCCACTCTCTCATTTTTACATGACCACACTTGATGCTACACGGCTATTGCTTCCCCTTCTGCCCTCCCTCTCTCTCATCCGCCCTAGTCCGAGACTCTTTCATGCCAATATCACGTTTTCTCGCCGCCCCTCTATAACATCTTTTTCTTTCACCACTTCATTAGGACGAGGTGCTGCCGCCAGGGTATACCATCCTCACCCAAACCATCGGCGGCAACAAGGGCGATCTAGATAGCAAGGGCTACTTTGACCGCGGCAGTCACGGAGCCTTCATCTGCTACACCCGCCGAGGGCCGCAGGATTTAGGTCCTGCGATCGCCGAGCTGATGGTGCTGGGCAAGGGCCAGGTTGTGCCCCCAGGGTTCGAGTTGGTGACTACCTCTGTGGGAGGGAAGCCGCTCAAGGAGGTAACGCTCGCTGTTCGTCGGCAGCGATACGATGCCGCGCATCGTTACTTTGAGGACCGCGCTGTGACAGGCCTGTATCTCGTTTGTCCTGCCAAGGGCGAGTCCCTCCCCAACACGGAAAGCTCGCAAGGAGGGTCTTCATCTTCAAAACTTGCGGAGGTCGAGCCATTATCGATGCTCGCCGGCAATGACGCTCGGCCCTTGTTCTCCTCCTCCTCCTTCTCCTCCTCGTCCGAAATACCTCTTTCCGGGCACCGGGTCGGTGGGAGCGGGTACCACTTGCTTGAAGAGAGCGTATCCTTTAAGTCAGGCAAGCGGCTGCTTCTAGCTTATCGGAAGACTCCTTGCCCAATGGGCCTCTGCGAAGTCACTTTCAAGGGTGAGGTCCTAGACCGTTTTCCTCGCGACGACCACCACGACTTTGCCCTGCCTCTGGACGTGCTCCCCATGTTCTCTTATCCCAAGGGCATCCGTATCCAACGGGTTCGGGCGGACAAGCCCCCTGAGCCGTCTTACTGCTCCTACGTTTTGACTGACGAGCATGGGCGAAACTACTATGTAGCGTCGCTCACCTTGTCCGAGCCGCTGAGTCCTGCCATG
The DNA here is from genome assembly GCA_004335405.1 of Nannochloropsis granulata CCMP529. NCBI lineage: Eukaryota > Eustigmatophyceae > Eustigmatales > Monodopsidaceae > Nannochloropsis > Nannochloropsis granulata. The sequence continues at coordinate 3,765 of AFGO01002290.1, forward strand.
ACCTTGCAAGTAGAACTGGCGATTAAGAAGGAGCTGATCCGGCGCGGGCGATACAAGGATCACTTGGAGACTGTTCTGGAGCGTTGTTTGGTCGATGAGCGCAAGAGGCATCAACGGCATGGTGGTGGTGGCACTGGGCCACATCCCCAGTCTCACCCGCATTCCCAGCGTCGACAGAAACACTTCCTTGTCGCTCCCAAGGTCCTGATATGCGTCTCACATTGGCCGGTCTTTAATTTTATGAAAAAGTGGCTGTCTCAAGTGTACATGCTGGGCATGACACAGAATCCTGTGCCTTTGGAGCGTTGTATCGAGCACTTTGTCGCGCAAGTGCCAGTGCCGGAGGCGGGAGGGCCGCCACTATCACTGTACATCCATGACATGATGGAGCCCATCATCTTGGCACGGCCTCGCCTGCAAGGATTGCCTTTCCTAGACCTAAGTTTTGCGACCTTATTTCGATGCCTGGATGTCAGGAACGTGCTGACAGTGATGGCGCTCTTGCTTCAGGAGCGTAAGGTTTTGGTAGTCGCCAAATATGAATCAGTCTTAACTGAAGCCATGGAGGCTTTGCGCGCGCTCCTCTTTCCGTTCAAGTGGGAGTCTTGCTACGTTCCACGGATGACGGAGAGCATGCTCGGATGCGTTGAGTTCCCGGGCGGTTTTTTTTTGGGTGTTCGGGACGATGCAGACGAGGAAGGATCTAGCAATAGTGCTAGCAGCGCTGCAGCGAATAGCTGCGGTACCAGTAGCAACAGTACCACCATGTTGGGCAAGGTCCAGCACTTGCTGTGCGATTGCGACGATGTTGTACTCGTGGACCTGGGCCGCAACTTGGTCACCTCGGCATCTCCGCTCTTGCCGGTCACTTTTAAAGGCTTACCCGCTAAGCTCCGGCAGACTTTACAGACGCGCTTGACAATGACGCTCGCCGAGGCCAATATTTTGCCTGGATGTGGATTCTCTTCGAACCCGGATCACGATTTGGACTTTCCAGGCCTCAGCATCGCTGCGCACACGGCCCACCATCAGAAGCGCCCTCCATTAAACGACCGAGCAATCCGTGATGCTGCCTTGTGTTTCATGCTTTCACTGATGAGAGGATACCGTGATAATCTGGTGGTCCCAGGCTTGCACCATGGCCACCGCGAGATCTTCAACAAACAAGCATTCTTGGATCAGTGCGTGGACAAAGGCAATCGTTCTTTTGTCGGCAAGATGATGGGCACGCAGTTGTTTTCATCCTTTATCCAGCGGCGAACCGAGGCGTCGGACCCTCATCTCCTATTCTTTGATCATTGCATGACGGCGTACTCGACTGACCCCGACGCTTGGAGTGTCGCACTCCAGCCGCAGGACTCCTTATCCACAGAAGCAATAATGGCGGGAGATGATGTTAGAAGTGAAGCAGCAGTAACACCAGTCCCTCTCAGCAACAAGCCTCTGCTTCTGCTGATTGACCGTGTGGAGAATTTGGAAATTTCCGCCTCGTCCTCATCTTACCGGGTCAACAGTCCTTCCTTGAAAATGATGACGTGCCGTTCGTCTTCCTCGACGGTGGGCTCGTCATCGCCGCGGCCATCATCTTTGTTGTCTTCTGTTTCCTCCTCTTCCTTCTTTTCTCTTGCATCAAGCAGATTGCATCCAGCAATACCGACCAGCAGCACAACAAGCCGACCTCAACCCACCGCTCACACTTCTAACGACATCACAACGCCGTTTTCCTCGCTCGGACCCTTGCGCGACATGTCAGTCGCCACCTCTTCTTCACGCTCCTGCCGCTCCCCTTCCTCGTCCTCCTGTTTGTCGTCTTCCTTACCCCAGACATCATTGCTGCAACGTTCTACCTCCTCCAATCACGGAGATACAGCAGTGCATGAAGGCCACCCTGCTCTTGACTGTCGCCCGTCAGTGGAGGGGCTGCCACCTGGGGAGCTGTATAGCTACTGTGATCATGGCTACCTTGCCTGGCCCAAGCGGTTGGACGACAAGCTATTTGACGGCACTAGGCTACAAGCGACGAGCACAATACCAACAAGCCTTTCCAGCGTCAGCGCAAAAAGCGGCGCCCACAGGAACGTCGGCGACAAGTTTCACCACTTGCACGACGGTCACATGGCCGGTCTGCTTTTGACGCGGACGCACCTAGAGTTGTCGCAGGATGAGCAAGATTTGAATATGCTAGGCAGCAACGGAGATGTTAAGACTCGGTGTATCTTTCAGCTCCCCAAATGTTTGGCGTTGCATTTTTACGGGTCTTGGTTCATGTGTCTCCCTCTCCTTGTTCAGTCAGCGCCCGAGGATGAGAAGGAGGACTTAAATGTGAGGGCATTCGGGGTGCTAGCGGCAATGCAGGCGGACCGTCAGGTGTCGCCCGACGAAACTATATATCGGGCTTTGCTCGTAGCCATTGTGCGTTCAGGCGACGCGCACTGCCACCGGTCGGATGCCGTGCATCTACTGCGAGAACTCACGGCGCTTGGTATTAAGCCAAACGCCATCACGTATGGGCAGTACACGAGAGCGATAGCCGAAGATTATGCACGCAAGAATGCCAATTTTCTGGCCCACGAGGAACCACCCATGCCCTCGCCCCTGGAACTTGTACGGGACCGTGTGCCATCGCTTTATCTTAGTTTTTTGGATCATACGCGGCGGCAGCAATGGGACTTGGGTACTCGGTGGCGCCAAGGACTACTGCCGTCGGCAGATCCTGGTGAGTCGACTGCACAACTTCATCGGCTATCTCGGCCTCCGCCGTCGCACCATCGGTGCAAGTCCTTATCCTTGTCTACGTCTAACAGCAATCAACACCACCATCGACAACCCTCAGAGTGTCGCGGGTCCTCAGCGGCCAGACCTGAGACACCTAGCGGCGTATCTTACCACGCCTCGGTCGCGACCTCGTGGTCTTTCTCCTTGGATGATCGGATGCGGGCCGGAGTTTTAGATGTTTACTCGTTCGGCGTCGTGTCCATCTCAAACGGCGTTCCTTGTGAGTGCGGGCACATTATGCTGGACGAGGAGCTGACCGGAGGGTGGCTCGTTGCTGAGGGGTTGGAGGGCTTGGCCATGGTGTCTTGTCCCGGCTGCGAAATGCCCTTCCATCCACAACTGCAAGTGCGCTGCTCGTCATTTGATGCGGCATTCTTACGTCGCATGTTTCCTGGCCCCGATACGCCCGTGCATGAGGATAAGGGCTTCAACGTCGTACCGGAGGCAGGCGTGCTAAATGGCACCAAACGGCAGGGTAGCTTCAAGGAGCTCGGCCGCAGGTCATGTGCCACGGGCGCTGGGGAGGGAGAGCAGCAAGAGTACCAAAAGCCTTCATCGATATCGGGCACTTGTGATCTCCAGTATCTTCAATTGAAGCGGCTCGTGGCCACGTCGCTCGCAAAGCATACATTGTCACCCAGCTCCGAATCTGGGCAGGCGTCGCTGACGGCCATGGTGGAAAACTATCTCGTTAAATCTGTCGCTGCAATCGATGGCCGCCACAGTGGTAGCAACAGCAGCGGTAGCTCTCGAAACACCGACACCACAACTAAAAGGAGCACCAACACCAACAACGTAACCAAAAGCCATTCACCGGACGTTGCTTCCTTGTTTCCGGGCTTGCCAGGTTTATCGGCGTCTAGTATAGGAAACGGCACATCTAGCGGCCGCTTGTCGCAACACTTAGAGGGGCTGTTTACGCGCAAAACTTCATCTCCTGCCGCTCAATGCATAGAAACGGAGGGCAACGACAGCCAGCAGCGTCTGTCAGCGAGTTCTACACGCAAGCGACAGCTCTACTATGTGACAACTGAATGCAGTTACATGAGCCCTGTGGCTATGCGTTTGGGACTTGAACACCTGATGAAGGAACACGGCGAGCACGCCCTTTATTGTGAGACCATGCTGGCATTGTGTCCGGACTTGTTTTGGAATTTGTGGTGGTACTCGGCTCGCTTCGGCCTGCCTTTGCCGCTGGCTGCACAACCCAATCAAGAGGAAAGCAGTGAAACCGCAGCGACAGCGGGCCATTTCCCCCACCTCCTTCTCATCAGTGGTTGGGACACCGCTCTTGTTGATAAAGCTGCCCAGTCGGCACTTCTTACCCTGCAAGCTTTTGATGAGCATAAAATGGCACATCGGCTCCGCGACATTTTGGAGAAAAGTGCTCTGGCCGCAGTCACCGCAACAGCATCGCTCGCAGCCATGCCACCCCTCGGGCCGCCCTCACACATTTCGAACAGTAGTCTGGACGCCCTGGCGTCGTCTACCACGAGCTTGGCCTTGACAGGATCTTCCTCGCTTGCAGGCGCTGCAGCGGCAACGCGCAATGCCGAACTGCTCGAGCTGCTGACAATCCAAGCTTTCCAAGAACTGAGGGGAGACGAAGGAAAAAATATTGACGATGGGGGTGTCATCTACGATGTTGCGGGCCTTGTCCGCGTAGCATTGCGTGATTACGCCATGGATCGACTCACCAAGGCACGGGAGACACCACTGGGCTGCCTGCATGCTTTGGTCCAGGCCGGCATCAATGAAGATAGCGATGAAGGACTCGGACCAGCGGTCCGCTTCTTTTTGACTTTACGGCGCGACGAAAGCAATCCGCTTTTCCAGCAGGGCATGCATCGAATATTGTTTTATTTGGCCAATAAGACGCCAATGGGGCTATTAAGAGGATCAAACCGCGCTGCGGGCGCCTGTCGAGCCAGCAGCCATCATAAGAGATGTAGCAGCGGAGGAGACAACGAATTGTACGGCAAGTTTGAGCAGTTATACAAAAAGGCATGCCAGGAGATTAGCAGCAATCAAGAGGAGACAAAAGCAGATAGATCGCTTGCTTTGCGGTTGCCCATGGACAGCGCACCTACGGAGGCCGCCTTGGCGAGCCGCAGCGTTTTCATGCACTTATTTTAATTGAAATGGGTAGTCATATAGATGTTGAGTCTTCAGAACGCGTGTGGACGTGAAGGCTATGTGCACTCCATAGTTAGGGCATGATTTAAGAGGAAATAGTCCTCAGAAATTCTCAATGAGTAAACCAGATGAACAACTGAATTGGGGCTTGTTGTGTTCCAAAAAATGGCAAGTTTTGAGCGTCAAATAGCTGACAACTTTCTTCTTGCACAAAAGCATTGTGCCTTGCATAAATATAATTTCTGAAGGCCCGAGCGATAATTTTTGGGCTTGCATAAACCTGATGAGGACATCCATTTAGGCTAATGAGTTTCTTAATGTTTAGCGAGACTCACATCCCATCTTTCTTTGATGAAATGGCCACCACAGAAGCCTACCCAAAACTCCAATGAGAGTGCATGGTAGAGCCCAAAACCAATGTTACACATACAATTAGAGAAGTGAGCACGGTTTTAAGATGTACCTTTACCAGAAAGATGAATGAAAAGCCACTGCAACACACACTGTACTCACAGGTCGCGTCTGCGTGCCTGAAATGGGGGATAAGACAGAATTCCTTTTCATTCATAGTCATAACATGCGAGGCAGACTTGCCCGACTAGAGAAACGTGGTGTATTCGATAGGACATGCCGGTCTCGCTGGCTCAGGGCATGCTCTTATAAATATGGTCTTACTTAGTATTATCATACACACCCGTTCTTAACCGCAAAGTAAGGAGATGGCGATTCGGTACAGCTAGCTCCAAAAAGCTCCCCTCCCTCAAGTGTGGCCCATCTGGCCCATAGACTTCGCGCCGTCCAACGCACCCACCTCATGCCAAAAGATGCGCTGCTGGCGTTGTTTCCAAACCCGACAATCCCTTTCCCGTGTTATGAAAATCTGTCTTGATGGTTTGTGGAAGGTGCATGTCCGTTGCAGTGATAACGGCCGGCACATGACGACCTCTCGACTGACCCTCAATTACCCGCCGACGACCCGGAGGCTGACCGGCAGCAAGGGCAACAAGCAGTTCTCCCTCCTGGCGAGCCGTATGACATCCACGGTGAATGTCAAGGGCTGATGTGGGTGTTGCGCTTATTGATGCCGGCCGCTGTCGGCCTTTGGCCGCTTATTATGTATCGTGTAGGTGGCGAATTGTGTGTGGTTTCGACATTCCCTTGCCTCCGTTGGTGCTTACTTTGACGCGAGAAGCAGCACCGGCAAGACGGAAGCAAGCAGAGGCGGGGGGAGTGAGGATGCCATTGCATTGGAATTGTTTTTCAAGCACTACAAGGGCGGTCACACAACTTCGAATGGCAGTACTACTACGACGTAGTCGAATAGTATGACCCCAACGAGCCCACGACGACGACCAGCAATGGTCAAGAGGGGAAAAGCATATCTTGGAGCAGAGAAGTAGGGCAGCAACAGCATCGTGCGGCGGTGGCTTTGGTGGGCTTTACTTATCTCTTCGCCTGGCTTGTATCAAGCCAGCCCTCAGTAGCACCACCAAGGTACGTGGATTATTAAGAGGGAGTGAGGTGAGTCGCGGCGGGAAAAGAAGCCCTTGAATTTTGTTAATGGTAAAATGAGAGACAGGGGAACCATCATGCCCTGCTGGTCAGTCTGTCTGCCCGATAACCCTTCCTTCCCCACCTTCCCTTCGCCTCCCACAACCACAGATCACGCAAGAAAAGCAGCTTAGGATGAAGAAGAAAGGCGAAGCAATGTAAAGCTGAAAGCGAGAGTCGAGCTGCTTCGGACATGTGCATGTGTAGGTCCATCTGCTCTTCGTATCCTCTTTGTTCTTTGGCTCCCGTCCCTCCATACCACTGCGTCCCAAGCCACGAACTGAAGGTACAAAAAGAGGAGGGATTGCTATCTCTTCCTCTTTTCCTCACCCTCCGCTGCTTTTCTCCCTCCAAATGTTGGCAGCGCCCAAATGCTTCATTCTTTTGATCGGAGCATTCATTCATTCATTGTATGTAAAGTACACACGCTCTGTACGCCTTGACTAGGGAAAAAGGTAATTGCCTCCTTTAGGTATTTTCTTGTTATAAATGCATGCAAGTAACAGGCAAGAAGAGCACGGCCCCTCACTCTGCTTTTCCCCGTACACACCTACCTACACCAACAGTATTTACTGCAATCGAAACCCAGCCCAGCGACAGCAAGAGACGGCTTCTTTTGACACCCGGCAGAGTACTCGATCGAAGACGGGCAGAGCAGTATGCAGGAGAAATGCAACAGCAAAAGATATCGGGTTTTTCCTTTTCCCTTCCCCACTCGCGCCACTTCCACTGCCTGCGCACGCTGTTGGCCTCTGCGTGGGTTGTGGACCGCTGTTGCCTCGGTCAGCAGAGGCTAGGGAGAGTCTAAAAGATGAGGAGAGAAGTTTGAAGCTGCAGTTAGTGCATCGCTTGAAGAAGGCGACGTCATTTGAATGCTTGAAAAGGGAAGAGTCAAGCCGCGGTGTATACTTGTGGAGGAAGGAGTGAGGACCTAGGACACCTTTGAAGGTCTGCGGTCAGGCCTGCGCCGTAAAAGTGTGAAGATATACAATAAAGCGAAATTGTGATTCTGATGATGGGTGTGGAGAGTGTGTCATGGTGGTGTAAAACGTGAAGATGTGAATGGAGTGAGAGATGTGGACCGAGAAAAAGTAGTGCGGCGGCAGGCCCGATCCCAACTGTCAACTGAACGCCTGCCGGAACCCAAACCCTGTGCAGAAACCTTGCCGGTTTGTCTTTGCCCTTTGCTTATTTTCTTGCATGGTTTATTCGAATGTGCATATCGACTTGTCATACATGCATGGCTTGATAGTGGCAGTATGGTGGGTGGCGTATTCCCCCTCTCTGTGCACACTATGTTACAAGGGTGGGAGACACACCGTCGAGAGGATCGTTTTCGAACGTATATTCTCTCCAATTACAGCTATCTTGCCATACACACGCCGTTCTTGCGCTCAGAAATCTGCCTGGTGTTTCTAAGCACTCGCTTGGTGGCCATGTGCAAGTGCTGTGTGAGTAGTGTCTGGCTGCGCAGAGGGCCGACAGGACGAGCAAGCCCGTGCCGCCTTCCCCTTCTTCCCCACAAGGACCCGGCGGACGTTGAGCGAGTCATACTCTCCACAAAGCTCTTATACACACACGTACAGCATGGTCAAGTCTGTATGCCATGCCCATGCCCTCGCTAAAACGCCCTTGTTCCTCAAGCACCCCGTCCCTTTCCCCGCCACCTTCAACAGGCAAGAAGAACCAAAGCGCCTTGCCCTCGGAAAAGGGCCACCAAATCGCTGCCAAGCCTAAGATAGCTAACAAAATGGACGCTTTTACACGTGCCGCGGACGAGCTACGGCATGTGTCTCTCTCGAGGTAAGGGAAGGCAAAGCAAGAGGAAGGAAGGCCACGTATGTATGTTCCTGAATCGGATACGTCTGGATTCGATATGCTGGAGGGGTAAGAACCCTGTCTTCGGCTTGAGTACAACCCCCTTGTCCCCTTGTCTGCGTTCGAGGTCTCCTTATGTCCCACCGCACAGGCGGCATGCGGGTGTGTTGGGGTGGGTTTGGTGGGCGCTGCTTGAATGCCTGTGATCATCTCCACGAACAGAAAGCTCACCAAATCCCTCCCACCCTCCTCCTCCGACACCCTCACACACCTCCTTAACAGGGATCATGCCACCAGCACCCAAACTATACCCTCGCCTGTCACCACCTCGTCTAGACTTCTCACCATCCTGAAGACCCTGTCTTTCTTTGGGCAGTGCTGCTTCTGTGCAGGGTCCATCGACACCGACCAGGACGAAGACGACTACTCGGAGCAAGGCACTCTCACCGTAGCGCCCGAGGTGCCCACGATCCGTGTGCCATGCTCCCTCATCGTTCCTAAGGTGGAAGATGCGGAGCCCATTACCGCAGCCGCGCCCATCCTACCCACCGTCGAGGACGTCAATGCCCTTGCGCCGCCCACCCCTAGCAGGGTCTGGAGCGATTTGAGCGCCCACCAACTCTGGACTGAGCTACCCTTCTTCTCTTCCTCCTTCGCCATTGAGGCGATCACCACCACTATCACTGTCAGTGTTCCTTGCTTGGACGACAGTGCGCGCCAGACCAGCGTGGTGCTTGTGGTGGAGGGGGAGGGAGGGGAGGACTTGCAGATAGGTCGCTTCCGCTCCAGCACGGCGGGCGTGTCTCCCTCTGCGAAGATCACGGCGACAGGAACGTCCCCAGCCGTGGCTACTTTGATGGGCATGATGATGGCTGAAGGAGACGAGGAGGAGGAAGAACCGTTCAAGGAGAAGGGGGAGGAGCCGGTGCAGATGTCGGTCTCGCCACGCACCGGTGAGCTTCTTTTACCAGCTTCTCCAACTTACACCCCCTCCTTCCTGTTTGGTGGAGGGAATGCGCTTGCGCTTGCATCTACCTCGCCCACCACCAGTCATGATAGCAGTGACAGCGAGGAGAACGTGGACAAGTTGGAGCCGGTGCAGCAGCTTTCGTCGTCCATGCGCCGGGCGCCTGTCGCTTGGTTTGCCTTGCTTGGGCAGGGCCAGGAGGTGATGGATGATCGAACTACTGGCCAAGAAGGAGAAGTTGTGGTGAAGGAGGAGGAAGTGGAAGCTGCCGTTGAGCTGGAATGGGAGGAGGGCCTGATTAAGGTGCCAGAGGAGCCTCATGCCAAATTAATGTTTGGTTTTGACGTCGTGGAAGCGGCGTTTCACCAGCTGCCGGTTGAGGAGCAAGGAGAGAAGGGATTTTTACTCTATGTCCTTCGGCATCTACGTCGTCGACAGGCAGAAATAAAAGCAACAGTAGCAGGAGCAGGAGCAGCAGGAGCAGCACGAGCAGGAGCAGGAGCAGCAGGAGCAGCAGTAGCAACCGAAGTAGCAGCGGTTGAGGGAGCAGCAGCTCCCATCGTCACCCGCCCTAGCACGCCCACAGTGGCAGCCGCGACACCAGTCCTCCCTCCTCCTCCCGGCTTCAATCAGATCCCCAATATTTCGGACTCTGAAATTACCCCGCCTGGCACGGTGTCGGTGGTAGGAATGCCGGCAGCAACTGGGGTCCTTCTCTCGCTGCCGCAGCCGCCCGGATCGGAATTGTTTGAGATGGCAGAGGCGCTTACTGCTGCTGCTACTACTACTGCTGCTGCTGCTGCTACTTCACCTGACGATAGGGCTGACCAAGCATGGAACACCGCCGCTCCGGGCTTTTCTAATGGCAATTTGGCCGAGAAAGGCGTCATTCTCTTCACCCCTCCTGGTTTATCCACACCCGAACCTGCCGTCAACACTTCCGCTGGTGCTGTTCAGCAGGAGGAGGAGGAGGAGGAGGAGGAGGAGGAG
>AFGO01002305.1:0-10573 GCA_004335405.1 Nannochloropsis granulata CCMP529
TCTGACTTTGCTTTTGACCTGACTCGTATGTACATATATATATATATATATATATATTCCACTTTTGTCATTCCCAGATACGCTCAACCTATCTCGTCACCCTACACCAACCAGCCGATGGCAAGGTCGGTCATTCCTCACCTGCCCCTGCGGAGTCTGTGAAAAGCCTTTTCCAAGGATTGTCTGTCACCTTTCCTCACGTAGACCGCGATGTATCCGATGAGCTATAGATGGAGAGGAGTTACCAGTAGAAGGAAGATTGAGTAATGTACTAGGAGGAGCTAGGAGAGCGTATTAAAAACATGAAATAGAGGAAAGTGAGTGAGTTCATAACTTGCATTCTATTTCGTTCTTTCCACCATCACACTCTTGTTTATTTCTTCCTTTCTCCATACTTCCCGCACCTAATTATACACTAACGGCCCCATCCCCTCCCCCTCTCTCCCTCCCTCTCCCCTTCCTATGATTGCGCGAACCATTGCAATACCTGATCATATGTTGGCACATTTTTCAAGTCCTTGCCCACAGCCGAAATCGACACAGGCTTAGAGATAGCCCGTCGGGCAATCTTCATTACGTCCTCCGCCTTGACCTCATCAATCTTTCGACACAACGCCTCAGGCGCCTCCCGATGGCCATACGTCACGAATTGCCTCCCCAAATCCTCAAACAAAATGATCCTCGACTCCAATTGCGTCAACACATTGCACTTCAACATATTCCGCGCCCTCGACAACTCCACAGGATCCACAGGTGTCAAGGCCAGCTTGCAAATCTGCGCACAAAACTCATGCATTAACTGCCCTGCCCGCCCCGCGTCACACGCCCCGGCGATCCCCAACACCCCCGTCTCGTCGTGTAAATTCACAAAGGCCTCGGCACCCTCGACCCAATAGTATCGGTTCAGCAATTCGCGGTACAAACGTGAATACATCCCCTTCCCCGGCCCACCCGCCGAGAAGGAATCTCCACCCCCCAACAAAATCTGCATCACGCACATGGCCACCAAATCCTTGTCATGCCACCCAGCCACTTCAAACCCCACCGCGACGCGCGTGAAAGGATCTGTACTCTCCGGCTGTTCGATCCGTTTCTCCCCTCCCTGATACATTGCAGCAGGTCGCTTGTGGTTGTTTCCCCCGGAGGATAGCTCTCCAAAGTGCTTCCGAGCCAGGGCGACAAACGCCTCGTGCTCCACGCCGGCTGCGGCCAGGACCATGTTGCGTGCCGTGAAATGCCGTGCTTGGAATGAGCGTAGCTTCTCTGCGGTCAGCCTGTGTAGACATGAAGGTGTAATGAGCGACTCTTGCTCTTCATCCCTCAGCTATTCTTGCTCTCTTACTCTCTTTACGTCCTCACCAACCCATCCACCCACCTAGGCAAAGTCTCCGGCGTCACAAAATGTGGCCGCCCCAAGGCTTGGCCCGGATACGCCGCTTCTTGAATAGCCTCTTTCACCATTAATTCAGGCGCCATGCTTTCAAGGTGCAAGCCTAGGATCATCTTGGACTCCTCCACTTCGTCCACGTCTGAAAGGGAGGGAGGGAGGAAGGAGAGAAAAGTGGAAGTTTGCTGTTGGTGCTCCTCCTCACAGAAGACGAAGCAGTCAAGCATATACAGTGACCACACAAGCGATAAGATCATACTATTCACAAAACATAAAACCTACCGATCTTTGGATGCAACACAATGTCCGCAAAAATCTGAAACGCTTCCGGCAGTGAATTTCTTAACACATCCACAGACAGCAAAAGTTGCTCCCGCGATGAGTTTGCCGTAGGTATAGCCCCCAAGTCATCCAATGCACTGACCACTTGTTGATGGCTCATACCATCCGTGCTTTTGAAAGCCATGGCCTCGAACAAGTGGCAGACGCCGTCTTCCTCCCCTGGGACTTCGTCGCGGCTCCCGGCATCGACTACCACGCCAAAGGTGCAGAGCTGTGGGGGGTCGTGTATGCGGTGCGATTAATGAGTATCGGCGCATCACCAAGAAAGCATCCAATTTATTATTTGGTCTTTTATCTTTTGCGCTCATGTATCACAATTATAGCCGCTTACGTCTGTCTGCAAGCATGCTCTTACCCCAACCCGCTACTGACTTACCGCGCCATAAGTTTCTTGCGTGGCCACGCGTAGGCCGTTCTCAAGCGTCGTCATCTTCGTCACCGGGGCTTGCAATTCGCTTAATGGTTTCGTAGCTGGCACACCTTCAATGAAAGAAAGTAAGGAGAAGGGAAGTGTAAGCGACTTATTTGCGCCTCTTACTTCCTCTCCACTTCCCCGTTCTCATTCCGCTGTTGCCGCCTAGCGATCCCCACGTACCTGGTAACACTGCGTCCATCCGAAAGCGGGCCAAGCGCTCTTCGATGGCCTTGAGATCTTTCTTGAGCGTCTTGGGCACCTGGGACTTGGTCGTGGTGACGCCAGGCGTAAGCGGAGCCTGAAGAGATAATGAGAAAAGCTGGTGAGAAAGCGGACTCTACCAGGGTCTGATTGCTACGACACACACCGCTTACGCCATCCCCCACTCCCCGTATACTTGTAAAAACATCCATGTACCTCGTTCGGGTTGCTGGTATCGGCACTGGCACGGCTTAGGTGGCGGCCAGGGGGGGCCAGGAGGGCGAGGCTGGTAGGAGGATGCCTCGGCAGGGTTCTGGCCAAAGCAGTCGAGTAGGAGCGGGATATTCTCCGCAGGGCTTGCGCCATGGCTGTGCGCGGCTGTCTTATCTACCTTTGCGTGGTTTGTATGTGTGCGTAAGTGGCGTGAGACTGCGTGTATTTAGAGATTGTGTATCTAGGCAAGCACGGGGTGGTGGGTTCATCGAGCCCCACTCGCTCATCACTGCATTGCCCAGACCTAATGCAGCAAGCAAGCACTGCGCTCAACTCACACAACTCAACCACCACCACGGCAACAACACAGGCATTGCCTAGCCGCTTGTTGTTCAGACGCCATGAACGCGCAAGACCGAACATCGGTCCCTGTGAGGTAAGTGGCTTCCAACCCACATATCTGACCTCCTGCCTCCAGCCATGCGTTTGGCTACGGGAGACGTGTACTTCTCTAGTTCCATCTATACTCACCTTACCGTACACATGCACACACACATACACTCACACACACAGGACGGCGCTGACAATGGAGGAGCTAACGGCCAATGAGGACGTGGAGCTGTGGCTTTTTCGCATGCCCCTGGATGTAAGTTGTCCCTCATTCCCACCCCTACCATTCGACCTCCTACCCCTCCCTCAGTCTAAACCCACTCCCCTCCCCCACCACCATAAGTTCAATGCTGAAAAACTTGCTAAAATCAAGCTCAAAATTGACGAAGCTGCAGGGAGAGGAGGCGTTTTGCAAGTCACCGACGTCCAGAGGGCAAGGAGGGAGGCGAATCAGGACGACCAGGATGAGGATGGTATGCCGGGCGGAGAAGCGAGCGGAGACAGCTACGAGGTGCTCCTGGGCGACGCCTCGGAAATCGGTGCTTATCAAGTTCTGGTTCAAGCATCACGGGATGCAGCAGGGGTGCTGCGGGTTGCTCCATCCATCACCAGGCACTTGGTCGTGGCCCAATGTCCTCCCAATACTCCCTCCGCTGCTGCTGGTGGCGAAAGCGTAGACGACGAGAAGCAGCCTGCTATCATGGCACTCGCACGTCCCTCTCGGATGGTGGTGCCGTACACGCACGTTCCACAAATTCAGGGTCTGGAGGCGCGATTCAAAATGCCAGGAGCAGGCAGCGCCCCGCCGCCCCCACAGTGGTGGAAGGAGGGTGTGGAGATGGAGAAGGAGGAGAAGGGCGACGAGGAAAAAGAGAAGGAGAAGAAGATGAAAGCAACGGAGGAGAAGGAAGAGGAGGGGAAAAAAGAGAAGAAGAAGAAGAAAAAGCATCGGGCGAGTGATGGGGGGCCTTTGAAGAAGGGAGGGGAGGGAGGGGAGGAGGACATGTCGTCGCCTGAGAAGAAGGCGAAGAAAGACCACAAACAGAAGAAGTCACCAAGACGACAGAGTGTATAAGCACCGATCCTTTAGGAAATGTGAGGAAAAAAATCAAAGTATATCTACAGAGATCAATGATGAGGGCAGCAGCAGCGAAGACACCCTTTGGATTTCCATGCCTCTGGGGGTGAACCAACAGTTTTTTTTAATTCCTTCCTTCTTGCCACTGTCTCCTCTCGCTGCCTCGATTCGTCCACCCTGTACAATCACAAATCCTCTCACAACCCACCCTTCGCCTCTTTTTGTTTCTCCTCCTCTTGGGAAGAACGCCCCCAAAACATTCTACCCTACCCATCCTTCCGTCCCTCCATCCGAACGTCCGTCCGTCCCTCCCCTCCCTTCCTCCTCTCCTCAAAATGAAGTCGCCACAATACTCTCATACCTGTTGGCATGGTCCGGGTCCATCTTTCCCAATCGTTCAAATAATCTTCTACTCTCTTTCCGCAACATCTCACCTTCCCCCCGCCCTTCCTCCCCCTCCCCCTCTTTAGTCGATGCCAACTGCCTCAACAGCGACGCCAACGTCAGCACCGCCCATCTATACCCCCCTCCCTCCCCCCCTCTCTCTCTATCTTCCTCTCCCTCCTCCACCAGCCCCCTAATAACCTCCACCTCTCCTTCCAAAACCTCCCGGACGAACTCCTTCCCTCCATCGTCCCCTCCCTCCCTCCCTCCCTCCTTCAGGACGAGGGAGATTATGTATTGGTGGTACCACCAGGCGGTTTGATCGTCCGGCTCGGTGAAAAACGCTTGCTGTACCATGTCTAATTCTTGCCTGAGGACGGGTTTAGGGTTTGAAGCTTGTCCAGTTTCCGTTAAGTGACCAGAAAGGTAGGCCGCGCGGTGATGGAAGGCCGAGTAGTTGCTAGGGAGGGAGGGAGTGAGGGAGAGGAAAATGTACTGGGTTTCCGTAATAAAAGATACAGGCGGAATGCATTTATTCCATATAGTGGTATTGGTCACTTTTTCTTTCCTTCCTCCCTTCCTCCCTGACTGACCTGAAGTTCTTATAGATCCTCGCCGTCGAAAACTCAAATTCGTCCGTGGCACTCCGCCCAGGATGCTGACTCACCACCCACCGTCGATAGTTCCAACAGTGAAAATTTCGTTCGTCTAAGTCCAAAAATTGCGCACACAAGGCTAATTCTTTGTCGAGTGTGAGGGCAAGCTGCGGAGGCGGAGTAGCAGCAGAGGAGGAGCAAGAGGACGACGAAGCAGTACAAGGAAAGGCATGCTCCAGAAGCCAGCGGCGGTGGTGCCACGCACCGTAGGACTTCGGGTTCTTTTGAATGCACTCTACTATCATGCTCAGCTCTGTCTTTAGAAAGGAGGTGGATGGCGAAGCATTTTCCATTGCTCCCCCCGCTTCTCCCGCGTATGCTCCCTCAAGCTCATGCCGTACTACTTGACTGGCGGCTATGGCTTCCTTACGATGATTCCATAATGTGTACACGTCGGGGTTGACACGTAAAAGCTGTGCCGACAAGGCCAATTCCTCTTCCAGCTCCTTTCTCGTTGTGATAGTGAGGTTTTGCTCATTCGCCTCGCGTCGTTGCTTCAAGGCGAGGGCGGCAAGCTGCTTGTACTTCAGGACCTTGCTCTTGGCGGCTTCTTTTTCTGCCTCGCTCCGGGCCAGGAGCGCCGCCTGGTACTCTGCCTTTCGTCGGCCGTGCATTGTTGTCCGCTTGGCATGTGTGTGGACGAGTGGGAGGGCATGGGTGTAAGCAATCAGGATGGGGGAGTTAGAGTGGGGGGGGCTTCGAGTCATCGCCGGGACTAGCGGCGCTTGGCTTGGACACCAGTGTACGTTCTCCGGACCCTTCATATATCAAATGGAATGCGAGGGCGCTTGTCATTCCCTCTGTCGTTCAAGAGTTCAAATATTGTTTATTGACGAGGTTGCTGGTATTCTTATGTGGCCGTTCCGCCACAACTTCACGCGTAAAGATGCCGGGGTGCGGGGGAAGTCCTCTTTTTTGACCTCCCCCCTCCACCACGCACTGACACCCACTCACCTGAACCACCTGCACCGACCCACCCACCCCACCGCCCGCAACACAGAACGACCAACCATGCCATCCATTTGGGTCCTTGCCCTCCTGCTCCATGGGCTCTTCACCACGACAAATGCCAACCCGGTGACCGCCTGGAACGACGTGCTGCAAGACCAGGTCCGTGGTAATAAGATCGACCCCAACACGGCTTGCCGCTATGGCGCCCTCTTGCACACGGCACAATGGCAGGCCTTCCAAGACAGCGTTGCCCAGAGCGCGAGCCCTGAGACCCAGGCGGCGGCAATTGCGAGCGCGGGCAAAACGGTGTTCCTCTCTATCTTCCCAAGCGCGACTGATGAAGTAAATGAGTTGTATGCCCAACAAGCAAGAGCAGCGGTGCCCACAGACCGAAGTGCCACCCTCACCATGGCCCTACTGAATGACCGCGCTAAGGACGGGTCTAGCCCCGCCCCGCCTCCATACGAAGGGGTGGAGGAGGTGGGCAAATGGCGCCCCACTCCTCCCGCCTTTATGGCAGGCTTGACGCCACACTGGGGCCAGGTCAAACCTTTTAATTTCGAGAAGGGCGATCAATTTCGTGTCCCTGCACCGCCGACCTTGGATTCGCTTGCCTTCAAAATGAGTTATCTAGAGGTTAAGCAGGTGGGCATAAAAAATTCCACTTCACGCTCGGCGGACCAAACCGAAACTGTGTACTTCTGGAGCGGGGCAAACATTGAGATGCCGTGGTACGACATTCTCAAGCAAGTGGCTGCAAACTTCACCCTCGCCGAAAGCGCCAAGGCTTACGCCTGCATGGCCACCGCAATGGCTGATGCCCGCATTGCTGCTTTTGAATCCAAGTATTTTTACAATAGCTGGCGGCCCGTGACTTCCATACCGGTTGGCAATAATGTCACAGACTTCCCGGCCGACCCCGCGTTTGAGAGCGAAATCATGACACCGCCCCACCCTGAATATCCGCAGGGGCACACCGCCACAGCGGAGGCAGCCGCCACCGTGTTGAGGGCGATTGCTGGGAAAGACGAGGTGCCCTTCGTACTGACATCAGAGAAAGTTCCGGGGAGGATGCGCGCCTACCCTTCCTTCAGCGCTGCCTCGTATGAAATCAAAGAGAGCCGCACTATGGCGGGTGTTCATTTCCGTTTTAGCGGAGACAGGAGCTTGCCGCTGGGTCAAGATGTAGGGAATGCTGCAGTGGCGGCGTATTCTTACAAGCCGGTCGCGGCTCCCGGACTGCCGGCGAAAAAGGGAAAGAGTATGAACAAAAATGTGTCGGGACGTGAATAAGATGTTGGGAATTTTGGTGTGCGGGGGAGTGAGGTCCGTCGTGCCGGTATGTGGGAAGCGATAATTTGTAAAGAGAACAATAAAAAAAGCTATCAAATGAGAAATAAATTGCAGTCTGGCGAGTGTTGACAACGACAGTACATATTTTCGGGACACGCTTGCTCAGATGTCTGTGTTACCCACTGTTTGTCCACATTTAACCACAAGTTTGCAATCAAATACCATGAAACTACCCGCAGTTGGTGGGGCACTTGAGATTATCATATCCCTTGAGTCACATCTTGAATTGGTGGCTGCTTTTTTTTTAGTCTTTTTTCCGGGCACGATGTTTCAAGGAACATAGAGGTAAGGGGTGCGATACACAATGAGCACAGGCAGTGCGAGAGACAGATCCGCCCAGGACAGTGAAACTTGATCAAACAAAGAGTCCTCGAGTCAATCCTTGGCATGCTGCAAAAACAAACTTGCATCCTCTGTGTGGCGGAAGGAGAGCATGCATGGGCCGTCCGCGCATCTCTCTTTCGCCGCACGGAGTCAGATCATCCCCAAATCCGGTGCTCAACACTCAGCACTCCTCATGTTTTTGCATACTTGTCGTGACCTTGAAGCCCGACAAAACACTCCCGCGCTCGCACTACACACCCCATCCTCTCACAGGGGGTCGCCATGGATGACCAACAACACCTAGAGAGGCTCCAGCCGCACGGCGCCGACTCAGAGTCGTGTTTTTCCACCACCAACGCGTTTGGACAGCTTCACACCCCGCATACTCCTTATAGTCGTTATAGCCATCGGCGGCCGCGCCGTCGGGCAGTCTCATCCTGCACGCTCTTCACATCACTGCTATTGTCGTGCGGCGGAGCCTCCGCCTCCAGGTCCATGCGGAGTTGGGCAGGCCAAACCCGTCACCCATCCTGCTTTGTTGTGTCCTCGCCATCACCTTCATCGTGTTTTGGGCCGTCTGGCCTCTCCTACCACCCTCAGGAGAACCACGCACGCACCGTTGGCAGCCTAAGCGCCTCTCTAAGAAGGTTAAGACGAGGGGACGTCCGCTGTTCCGTGGACGCAGGCCTGGCGCTTTACGACTTGCAAATCTGGGCCAAGGAATTGGTCGACACCCAACTGACGCACCTCACGCCCGTCAGCGGCGCCGTCCTGTATGGCGCCGGCCTCCTTACCTCCCTCTCCCCCTGCGCCCTCTCTCTTGTTCCTCTGACCATGGCCTACCTCACGGACGACGGCACCGACCCCTCCCGCGACCAAAGGACCCTCCTCTTCCGCGCTGGCATGTTTACTGTGGGGCTAGCCACGTCTCTCTCCGTCCTCGGCCTCTCCGCTACCCTGGCTGGGAAGCTTTTTGGCTCCGCAGGTGCAGGGGCATTGGGCGCGGCACTTCCTTTGACGGCATCGGCAGTGGCAATTGTCATGGGTCTTAATTTATTGGACTTAGTCAACCTCAAGCTCCCCTCATTTGAAGCCACCTTGCAATTGGACAAATTCCCCCCCTCCCTCCAAGCCTTCCTCCTGGGTGCCACTTCTGCACTTATCGCATCTCCGTGCTCCACACCCGTGCTTGCCTCTATTCTCGGATTTGTGGCCGCGTCGGGCGAACCATACCTAGGTGCAGGTCTGCTCTTTTCCTATTCATTGGGGTACTCCACCCCATTGCTGCTGGCGGGCATATTATCGGGGGCAGTCACCTCGTTCATCGCTAAGAGAGGGGATGGCTTTTCGTGGGTCACGCCCGCGACGGCCGCGATGTTGATTTCATATGGGACGTATTCGTCGTTGTCGGCCTTGTTTCCGCCATTAAGCTAGGGTAGGGTGGGGGGAGAGGAGTGAGGGAGGGAGGGAGAAAGGGAGGGAACAAGGAAGAAACAGGCATGAGGTATTGGTTTGTTTTTAATTCAAGAAGACGAAAATAAGGCGAGGAGAGAAAATGATAGGTACATGAAGAGGAAATAAAAAATGTGTGGGATGTAGCTTTACACCGGAAACGGAATAGACAGAGGAAGGAGAAAGTAGAGAAGAGTTCGAAGAGTTGAAGAACTTTCAGACGGAGATGACGCCAATTTATGAATGCGATGTGAAACAAAGAGAGCTAGGGCCTATGGTCTTTTGCTTTACCCAGGAGGCAGTATGGGCAGAACCAGCGCACGTGCAAGCGCACACTGTAACTTAAAAAAGAGCCGACAACAAGAGTACCGCACAAAATACATGCCTTTTCATCTTTTCCTTTTTCCATTCTCAATCATTCTTCGTTTGTATTGCTATTTTATGTGAAAGATGTCACCTGCCCTCTACCGTGTCCCTATCGCTTTCATGTCGGTAAGAACTTCCACGCCGTCTTCCCAACGTCCTCCTCCTTCAAAGACTTCATGGTCCTAACCGAGCGTTGAGTAGTATACATGTGGAGAGAAGTACATGTGCCATACTCAACCCTATTTTGTCGCTTCTCTACAGCAGCCCGTCGTCCCACTTTTACTCTCTCCCTCCCTCCTCACCCAGCTCTTTCAAACTCTTGATCGTGTTAGTCAACAAATGATTAGTAAACAAATGAGGAGAGAGAACAATTCCATCAAAGAACGTCACATCCCTCACTCGTCGCAATTCATAATTACACGTTGTTTTCCCTCTCCTACGCCCACCGCGACTGCTGCTGCTACTGCTACTACTACCACTGATGTTGCTGGAGGAATCGGGGAGAGGCAAAGGGTGAATATAGAAAATCTCTCCCGGTGGATACAAAGCCACTGCGTCCAGCTCCCCTTCTTCGGTGGCAGCTGCTGCTTGTGTTGCAGATTCCGTCATGTCCTCATTCACCTCTTTCACCGCCGAGGCTATCACCCTCTCTTTCTCTTTATCCTCCTTCCGTCCCTTCCTCCTCTCCCCCCCGACGGGTAAGGCTGCTTTTGCCTGCTCATGCAAGTCTTTAAAGGAGTCCGTCATCCATTTCGACGCCCTGTCCTTCACTTCTTCCACCTTATTAGAAGAGGAGGTCAACAACTCCCTCACCCGGGCCTCTACTTGGCTCTTCACTGCGGAGGCGGCCAGACTGGCTTTCTCGGCTATGAGTGCTTGAAGCATGGCTTGCACCGCAGCGACATCCATGGGTTTCTCCTTTCTCTCGGCGGCCCGGGTGGCGTTGGCGTCAAGAAGGGCCTGCTCGATTGCCTCTTCTTCAGCATCATACTCCTGGTCGAATGCGTTGTCCTCGACGTTTAAAATGCTGCTGCTGCTGCTGCTGGTGGTGGTGGTGGTGG
>AFGO01002322.1:0-19221 GCA_004335405.1 Nannochloropsis granulata CCMP529
GAATGACAAGCAGTGGCAGGAGGGTAAGCGGGAGGAGGCTACGGAGGAGGGGCGGGGAGATGGGGGTAGTGGGCGGTAATGGTGTGTAAAGGTGTGTAAATATGTATACTTATTGGACAGGAAGTTGAGGCGAAGAAGGAGGAGATAGGAGAGGGAGATGTGGAGGAGGAGGTGGTGGAGCAGCAGCCGCACCACCACCACCAGCAGCAGCAGCAGAAGCACCAGCGCCAGCGCTAGCACCACCACCACCTCCAGCAGCAGCAACAACAGCAGCAGCAGCAACAGGGAGAGGCTTGGAAGAGGATAAGGTGAAGATAGCACAGGGATAAAAGGGCTCAAGGCATGGTTGGAGGAGAGGAAAACGCATGAGGCATTTCTCACGATCAGAGGTAAGTAGGTGGAGCCTGTACCGCACATCTATGTCTTTGGTCCCTAGAATAACAAATATGCATATGACATGAACTCAATCAAAGAAAATAAATGCCTCAAGATGACTACAAAGATGAGGAGGAGAAGGGAGAGTAAGAGGAAGAAAAGAAGAAGGAGAAGCAGGTGTAAGAAAAAGGACCCCCGGCCCGGTATGTGAGTGAATGTGTGAGGTGTGTGCGGGTGTTGTTCATGTGTGAAAAGCGAGAAAAAAAGAAGAGGAAGGAAAACGGAAAGGGTTAGAAGAAAGAAAAGGATATCACAGACAAAAGTGCATAGACAGAGAGAGCCAGTCAAACACACAATCAAACACGTACATACAAAGCGAGAGAAAGATGAAGCCCTCCTAATAGAGCGACTAACTTGACCATCGCGCGCACATTTGGAAAAAGGCAGCAGTCGGGCCGAGAGCCACATACAGAAATAAAACTACGCAGCAAGAAAAAAACTGTCCGATGCGGAGCGAGTTGTCCGCACTTTCTTTCACATATAAACTGCTTCTCTTTTTTTACAGGTGGCACGTCATCTCTCACGCATGAGGCGAAAGCTTATGCCGTGAGTCAGTCTTCTCAAAGGCAGTTCTCCTTTGCACTTCCTTCTCCTTTTTTCTCGCTTGGTGTCATTCCATACTCACACCACGAGCTTGTTGATTCCTTGATTCCACTCAAATTTCCACTTCCGATTCATTTTTTTACAAACATGCACTAGATCAGAACCCATGCACACACAAAAATATGCACCGGAGGGAAGATACGTATGTCTGCGTGGATTGACATGGATTGGCGACACTTTACTTACGAGTCACACGAGCAGCAAAAAGTCACTAAGGTACACAACAAAACACAAGAAAAACGAACATCCCTTCCCTTCTCTCTATTATTCATTCACAGCAGCACGCCAGGCGACAAAAAGCGGCTGTCTCTTCCTCACACTTCCATTACATGTTCACACATGTTCCCTCTCACTCAAGCAGCCACTTCAATTCCCTTTTCGCTCGCCGCCTTCCAAATCAAGTGCTTGTGTGGGTGGGTGGTGTAGGTGTTCATAATCGCCTGCACCGGCCCAGCAATAGCAGTAGAATGAGTCCTGCTCAACTCCGCAAGCTTCGAAAAGCAACCCGCCACCGCCTCCACACAACTAATGTCCGCCGACGGCGGTCCCAATGCAGCGAGCAAAAACGTCTGATTTGAAAACAAACGCTCCAACACACACGGCGGGAACTGTCCACCCCGAACACCGGCAAACGCAAAATCCATCCACCTTCTAGCCTTGGCGAGACGCTCGGATCCCTCCTTGCTGGCTTCCAACGAGGCCACAATAGAGTTGACAGCAGACTGGACAACACCTTCCACGAGGCGAATACCAATCGAAAGCTCGCCCATCGGGTCAAGCTGGTGGAGGAGGGGGCGGACCAACGTCAGCAATGGCTCCGAAAAATAGCCACGGCACTTGAGGTATAAACCCAGGCTAGGCATGCCCTGTAGCGCACGAAGTACCATCAAGTGCACGTCGCGGGCGTCAGGCCCCCAGTTTTTCACTGCCCGCCGACACAGATTGAGGGCCATGCCCTCGTAGTTCTTTCTCGGAACACGAGCCAAAGCCCGATCGATGACAGTGAGGGAGGCTTGCCCGTAGACCACGGCATGGCAGGCGATCCGCTCGAGCTGCGTGCGGGACTGGATGCGGGGGAGGATGAGGCGAGAGAAGACTGCCAAGTGCCTTCCTTGCTCATGGTTAATCGCCCATTCCAACGCCTGGGTGACTCGACCCGTGGAGAAGACCTCTTGTTCGTCAATCAGCAGAGGCTCAAGGAGGAGAAGTGCGGCTTGATAGCCGATTTTGGAAGACAACAAGTCAAGGTACCCGTCTAGCTGTCCCGTCGGGATAATAGTAGCAACGCGGTACAAGAACGGTCGCGACCTCACTAAGAGCAAGCTCGCAGGCGACAACGACGGCGCTGTCGCTGCGTCAGCAATATTTGTACCTCTATCCCCTCCTCGCCCACCCTGCAGAGCGCTTGGAGTGGCCTTAAAAGCCTCCAGAAAAGTCCAGACACGGAATAGGAAATCAGGCGTCACCACCCTTCGGTACTCATGCTGGTGCAAGCTCATGAAATCCATGTATTGATCCACCTCCCCGTCTTCCAACGCCGCCTTGGTGCGCCACCGTTCGGCTCCTGCCACGCGGGACCCACCCTCTTGTCCTTCCCGGTCCGATGAACGGCGAATATTGGAGAATCTGGAAGAGGGAGCAGCTGCTGCTTTCTTGGCCAGGGCTGTTGGTGTTGTAGTGGGTAGGACGACGACAGCAGGGGATGAGGCAGGATGAAGCGGTTGGATGGGGGAGGTAGAGGCAGGGTTGAGGTTGCTACAGGTATTATTTTCGCAGGCATCGCCAGGGGAGGAAGTGGATGTGGGGGTGGTGATGGTGTTGTTGTTGAAGGGGCCGGTGGGTGGAGAGCGGGTCGTGGTGTTGATGGAGCGGTGTTGATAGATCATTTGCATGTTCTCAAATTTTTTCATGCCCATGATCCCCGGAATAGTCGCAAGCTTATTAATGCTCAGTCGGTCCTTGTTGTCCACCACCTCATCCTTGCTACCCTCCTCCTCCTCCTCCTCCCCCTCCTCCTCCTCATCCTCACTGTCATAATCATCCTCATCATCCTCATCGTCACTGCCTCCTCCCCCCCGTTGCCGAGACTCCTGCTCCTCTAACAGCATGCATCGCCACATCTCCGCGTCCAAGGCCTTAAGCCTGAATTCCTGGCACAATACCTGAAAGTCCTTCAATCCTGCGAGTACCTCCGAAACCTTCCACAAACAAATATATGCATCACATTCATACACATCCGACACCAACAAAGCAGCTAGTTTGCTCTGTGTTTCATGCGGGCCCTGCACTGCCAACGCCTCGGGGCTCAAATCCAGCTTTGCAAACTCCAGGGCACAGCGGAAAGAGACCGCAAGGCCCCCACTGTGATGCTGTTGCTGTTGTGGCTGTTGTCGTTGCTGCTGCTGCTGCTGCTGCGGTTG
This sequence comes from Nannochloropsis granulata CCMP529, assembly GCA_004335405.1. Taxonomy (NCBI): domain Eukaryota; class Eustigmatophyceae; order Eustigmatales; family Monodopsidaceae; genus Nannochloropsis; species Nannochloropsis granulata. The sequence continues at coordinate 3,459 of AFGO01002322.1, forward strand.
CTGCTGCTGCTGCTGATGCTGCGGTTGCTGCTCTTGTGGGTGTGGGCAGGTAACGGCAGGGGCGGGGCTGTGGTTGATAGCGCCCCAGGCACCACCGCTAGCCAGGATGCCCGTACAGGCCGCTGCGGTGCTGGTGCTGTTCGCATTTCCAACTTTTTTGTTTTTACTGCTGCTACCGTTGGTTTTGCGGATGCGGGCGACCAGGCGGCGGAATTGATGGCGTTGGGGCGGGGGCATATAGGGGAGAAGGGCGAACCAGAGGTTGCCAAGGGTGTTCATGACCTCGGCGTGGAGCACGGGCTCGTTTTCAATAATGAAACGCTCGGCGGCCTTCCCTAAATACTGCAGAGTCAAACGCCGGGCAGCCTCCACAGAATTGTCCCAGTCGCCCATAGTCAGAGACGTGCGGACGAGCTCGATGGCGTCTTCGATGTACTGCTTTATGAGCTCTCGGCCCCAGGTGCAGTAGCTGGCCTTGCCCTCGCCTATGGCGCCGGAACTGCTGCGTTCTGCGCCACTCCACCGATACTGAATAGAGGGAAGGGAGGGGGACGGAAGGATAGAGTGTACATGAGCGTGTTTGCGTTACAGGATGATGTGTGTGGAGTACATTTGTTGGACAAAGGTAACCCTCCCTTCCTCCTCGCTCCCCTCCACCGTTCCAAAAGATCGGGTGGTCTTACCATGACGCGACGATTGATATTTTCGGCCCGCAAGAGCACGTCCAGTTCCTTGAACATGTTCGACACGAGCTTTTCCACCTGTCGTACCATCTCAGATCGTGCGCGGGGTTTGTCGGTGGCTCGTGTCAAGGTCTGTCCTGGGCCTCCGTGTCCTCCAGCTGTTGAGGTCAAGGAGTTCTCCAGGCAGGCAGCTGCGCCCCGGCCGCCGTCTTCCTCGTCGACGTCCAGGTCCTCGGCCGCCATCTCGTCGCCTTCGGCAGACACCCCATTGTGTGTGGCGTTGCTGCGGTTTCGCTTCTTATTGCCGGAGAGGCTGTTGGTGGTGGCGCTGCTCGACAAAGAGGCCGACTTGGGACACGTACCCCCTCTTTGCGGCGCCGAGTTTGTCGTGGTGCTTTTCGAGGAGTCGGAAGCAGGTAAGGGACGCTTGCGCTTGCGCTGGGTGGCTCGGCCAGAGTTACCATCGATGGCCATATTACTGTGGAGTTAGTAGGTGATAGGGTTGTTTTTGTGGGTTTTGTGCTCGGCATGCTATGGGGGCAGACGGCGAGTGGCACGCTTTCTGTCTGCAAAAAAAATGCTGGGAGAGCGCGGGTACAACTGGGCAAGGGTGCATATGGTGGGGTAGTGCTGCGGTGGGTAAAAGGGTCATGTCATGTCTTCATTTGGAAGATTGAGTGTGTAGGTCGCAAGCCGAGGCGAAAACAAGACACTAGGCCCCGGGCAAAGAGGAGAAGCAAGGAGAAACAACAGGAGGAGATGTGAAAGGGGGACGTCAGCGCCAGTCAGCAGACAGCAGGCGAATTCATGAATTTCAAAAACCGATCATGTGGCTCTGGCAGAAAAGCCTAGCAAATGATTGCCAGTGGTGCGACTGGCAAGGTAAGACCTCCTTAGCTTTCATGATGCAATGTTGGGTTAATCGGGTGTCCCAGGGGGGCACTTAGAGGCTTTCCAGAAGAGATCGAGAGACCGAGGTGAGCCTGCTTGCCACCGCATCCGTACTTCTTCAACTCGCCCTCCGTCTACGCCGGCTGTTTTTCTTTGAGCTAGTTACACATCCATCCTCGTCCCTTATTTGGCATTATTGTTCATGAATGATGAATGACACTCATTCTTGGATTTACAGTGAGAACGATAAACCTGAATGTGATGCGTGATGCGGGGGACGTGGAGATGTGTTCGGAGGGTGGTGTCAAGGACAGCCCTTAGTCCGCACGGCCGGACGCCTAGATGCTCCGCCTCCTGCTTCGATCGCACGCTCGTTAATCTTGTGTGTCAAGAAGCCTTGTGAATCGTCTGAGAGGTGCTGGAACAAAAATGATACGGAGGTCTCCTAGTTTTCTTGCAATGTGTGGTCGCCTAAATTTGTTGGTTCCTATGTTGTGTGCCACGTATGCGCATGGAGATATTAAGTCCCAAGATCGCTCACTTTTGAAACTTGTTCTTCCCCAGTATTTGCCCGTTTAAGGGCTTTACTTCCTACGAGAATGAATCGGACACGACGTCGGGTAGACATAAACGTCAGGTACAAAAATTTTATCCGCCTCTGCGACTGTGCGCACACGACGAACGTCACAAGTTGCATGCAAGAGGGAAAGCAATGCAGAAAACGAACGCGTAGCAGAAGGCCGCAAGGCTATTCTGAGGGCCCCCAAAAGCCAAAGAAAACTGAAATGCCCCCCTAAAAGGAATGTAGACTTAAAGTCAGACTTACACTTGACTGAGTATCATTCACGGGACATTAACTTCTTACAATCGTTATTACTCTATTTTTGGATGAATTTTTTCCTGGCAGCTCAGCGATCCTCTCATTTTCCATCCGAGAGCTCCCAAAAGGGGTTATGTGTTGCTGCTCCCCCTCTAACGTAGGGGACGCATCTATCATTAGTATTTTTTCATTTGTATCCGTCGTCTTATTGCTTATTTGCTTTCACACTAAGATCCATGTACATATCATTCAACTGTCAAACTTGCTTCGGTGGTAGTGAGAAGCGAGTGTTTAAGGATGACAAGGCCTCAGACACCGCTGCCACTGTTGCTGCACTATGCACATCTTACTGGTGGTACTCGTGGTCCATCTATGCTATCAGCATGTCGATGGCGTCCAGCTCCTGTGGTGGCAGCAATGGTAGGAGGGGAGGGAGACGAATAAGTGGATATGAACAGGGGAATCGGCATCGCCTCGATCCTGGCTGGGGCTTTCTCTTTGGCACGAGTAGATATTAAGAAGCAAAGGTTCATAGAGTGCGGGAGGTCCGACCGAGTTTATTGATCATGTTTTGAATTGGGTGGAAGGGGTGGTGAAAGAAGGGCAGCACTTTCCTGCCATATCCTTGGGACCGACTGGGAGCGGCTGTGGCAGCACGGGCGGGTTGTGCAGCGGGAATTTGAGAAGATGGCCAGGCCGCTTCGAACGATGTTTCCATATCTTTGTCATTCTTTACACGCACCACTGTCCGACTGCAGAATAGTTGGGCGCAGTGGCGTATCTCAATACTAATACCAAGCATTTCATGTTCTTTTCGATCGAGTGGGACTCGCCCAAGCAGATGTGTCTTTTCTTTGAGCGCTCACCTCTTTATGGAAAAGTAGCACTGTCAGCATTTAGATTACATTTCTTTCATCCGCCTTTTCGTTTCTGCTTGTTACCTTGTCATCTTGGACATCGCGGACGAGCAGGGAAAGAGTCTAGTAAACGTCAAGTTCATGTATTGAGATTATGCCGGTATGTGGAAAAAGGGGTACGGATTATATTGCTCCATAGAGAACGCCAGCTGAGGGGGAAAATGCGGATAAAGCGGCAGCCCGCAAGCTTCTCACTTGGACACGCGGTCTCGGGCAGCCTGAGGCTGAAGGGTGCGGCAGGAATTTAAAACAACGAAAAATAAGTCCGAGATGAAGCCCGACCCCAAGCCCGACCCCGAAAAACAAAATGGGAAGAACCAGCGTCACTTACAACCCCAAAGAACACAGAAATATGTCCTTGACGCTAAGGTTTCAAGGCTAATGTTAGAACCTCTACAACAAAATGAAGGGAAAGATATACTCAAAATAAGACAAAAACGAAAAAATGCAAACAGATACAAAAAAGCAGCAAGCCGAAGGTTTTCTCATTTTGTAGTTGTTCATGTCTCGTGGCCACCTATTGTCTCCCCCCCTACGAGTACATGGGTTGAACGGGAAGCGTACGTTTGCATGTGCACTTGAGAAATGGAAAGGACAAGGGCGCGCACACACAAACCCCTATTCCTTTTCCTACCCCTCCTCCAACACCAGCAAAAGAGCTCACTTGGTATTCTTCACAGGGGCAGGCGCAGCGATGCGCTCCGCAGTAGGGATAGGGGCGACGTGGAAGCCAAAGCCAGCTAGGACACCATTGACGGCAGCGAGATCGGAAGCGGCCTTACGCTCGGCAAGAGCCTTGGCAGCAGTGCCCGCTTTCTTCTGCTGGTAGAACGCCTCAGCCTTGATCTTTCGCTTGGACTCCAAACGGGTCACCAGGTCCCGGTGGCCCCAGCCCACCTCGTGCGCCAACTTGCCCAGGGTGCAGAAGCGACGGCCGGGCTTCAGGCGGAGGATCTTGAGGGCTTGAGGGACGACCACGCGCTTCTTGGTGTCGAACGGGGCAGGGATGCCTTCGAAGGTCTATTTTTGATAAGGGGTTGGTGGAAGAAATGCGGGAAAAGGGGTAAGTTAAATGTTACACATTGGGATCACCCTGCCGGGAATGGAAGTACATATATGCCATTCATGATTTCCTCGGCCGCCTATCAATGCTTGGTCATTTATCACAAGTGGAACTGTATGCCACACACCGACAGACTCTCCCTGATCATATACCCTTACACAAACCAGAAGCCATTTTTATTGAGGCAACTGTCATGGATAAGCTGCCTATTCCCATCACTCTTGTCCCCCTCCTCCTCCTATTCCGACCCCAAAGCGCACGCAGCACGTACCGTGAGGCGTTCGAGGGCCTGGGCGCCACGGAAGGTCTTGTGGGGGACCATGCCGCGGATGGTGCGCCAGAGGATGCGGGACGGGGCACGATAATGGAAGGGGCCCTTCGTAGGGTTGGTATTGGTCCGCTTGCGCAGGAACTGCATGTAGCGGGTGTGGTTACGCGTCAGGCCGCCCGAGATCATGAGCTCCTCGCATCGCACCACGACCACCTTCTGGCCCGAAAGCAACTCCTTGGCCACAATAGAGGCCAGCCGGCCGAGCAGGTGCCCACGGCCGTCGATGATCACCTCCTTGGAGTCGAAGGTCATCCTTGCGCTGTATGGGGAGGTGTGCGGCAAAGCGTTGGAGTGTGTGTGTGGTAAGCCAACGAAGAAAGAAGGAGTGTGGGGTGAGGGTGCGAGGAGGACCACCCAAGCAGGGTGTCCTAGCCGGCTGCACCCCTCTCCATCGCATGAGCATCAGAGAAGGTCATGCAATACACGCTGCCCAGACCCGCGAATCCGCTGGAATGCTTATGCCCTTGTGTGTCTGCTTCGTTGTTTATCCATCCATCTCTCCTTGCCTCATGGCTTCCGTCTTGCGGCTCCTTCACAATGGTGCCATGGCCGCCCCGAGGCCGTCAGACGCAGCCGTGGCATCGGGGAAAGGTGAGTAGATGAGCACGGGTAGAAAAAGGTATGTTTAAGAGCTTTCTTGGAACGGTGAGAGGTAGTGTGGGAAGAGGGGAGGCTGAGGCTGCTCATGCTCGCCGTCCGTCCATCCAGATGGTGATGTAATCTTCATCCGTAATTTTGACCTCAGGCAATCTTAAAGGCTTGGAAGGAGGTCAAAATAGGGTAATTAACGTACACATCGTGGAACAACGCCAAACTTAGCCTGTTTACTACGTAGATGATTGTCTTTCAATCTATGTGCTTGCGTCCATATTTGGTCAAGTTTTGATGGTGATCGGTCATCCAAAGGTCTTCCGTGGTGGTCTGCCACCTCGAGACTTTGGTTGCTCTCGAACACGGCGGCTGTGTTTTCCTAGTAGTCTCGCCACCCTCAAAACACGCACTAGTCAGTATCTATTCTCAAAGTAAACGTACACCGGCGGGGCAAATCTTAAACGCTGAGTTGGATTGCAGTGCTGGCTTTCCGTAAAAATGACAAACATGCTTCGTTGTAATGGTCCAGGAGGCCCCACCCAAGAAAAATCTCAGCGATGTGGGCATTCTTCTGCCGCGAGTCTTCAAGTGTTCAGGCATAGTTTGTTCGCCACCACAGACAAAACACAGTTATAGGAACATCATTATCAAACGAGGGATGGCTGAGGAGACTCCTGAGCCCGCGCCGGCGAACCGCATGGCTCCTCCTGCTTCGAAGAGTACCTCATCCTCTATGTGCGCATCATCATCGTCATCCTCATCGGGTAAGTCATCCTGGCCTGGTCTGGCGCTCCTCTTACGATTTCGATTAGATGGTGGTAGGCTACGCCTCGATGTGCTTGAGAGCGATAGTCTTTGCCCCCAAAAAAAATCTCCCCTTTCCTCACTCCCCGTCCGCCCCTCGCCAAAGCCCCACACACCGCTCCTCCAAGAGAGCATATGCAGCTGTACACGGCGACGGAGCAGAGCACGGAGGGAGACTTGGTGGTGTCCATGCACCTACTGGTCGGGGAAGGGTGCTGCTTTATCTGGGTGGGAGAAGACAGCAAAGCCCCGCCCATGGGCTCGTTGTGCGTGGCCACCATGACCCCTTATGACGAACTCCCCGTTTCCTCCACCCTCTTGCGGGATGCCCCCGACAATGACCAATGTCAATCAATGGCGCATCGTCTGGCAAAGCGGACGGGGCAGCAGGTCTTTGCTAGCTGCAGTCTGCCTGCCTCCCCAGCCCACTTGCCTCTGCTGGCAGCATTGGAGAAGCGGGCGTATGAGGTTTTGACAGAGCCAAATTGATGATAAGAGGCCGACGGAAAGGAAGAAAGATGATGGAGAGAAGGGGGAGTTGTTGGGGGGGGATGCTTCTAGCTTTACGACGATAAATATATAATGTGCCGTGATTGATTCTTTTTTACATGGTGTGTGTCTGTAGTGTTTTCCCGGGTTTTACTTTTGCTCCAAAAAAGAATGTCGTCCCCTCCCTTCCTCATGGCCCGTGACTGTTTGCGCTTTTTCTCTCTCCATCTATCCTCCTCCCTCATTTTCTCCCTGCCCTGTCATTCTCCTCTCTAAATGCCAAAACGACTCCGCTAAGGATAGCTGCTTCTGCTGCCGCCGAGAATCGCGGTGGCGGAAGAGGAGCAGCGACTGCGACAGCAGCAGTAGCAGTGGTGGGAATCGAGGGAAAGCCAAGCATGAAGGCGGAAAGCTTCGAAGAAGCAGCAGGCATAATGTGACCCACAGGGATGTCAACCACCTGCTGCTGCTGAAGGTCCTCCCTCCCGCCCTCCCTCTCGTCCTTCTTCTTGGTTCAAAAACCCCGCGACAGCATAACAGCCGACCATCCCTTCTTCTTTTAGGTTCCTGACTTACGTCGCTTCGCTGTTGCTGTTGCTGCTGCTGCTGCTGCTTCTATCCATCCCTGTGGGGGAGAGATAGGGACAAATGAACAATCGCTCGTGAGCAAATATGGCCAGGGCCCCTGTCTTGTTCCTTGCTCGCCCTACTTACTTTTTACAAGCCCCCTTGTGTTTTGAACCCAACCCACAGAATGTACCACACCCTTTACTCGCTTGCCTTGTAGCCTGTTTGGCTGACTTGCGTCCCTTCCGTCCGTCCAATCAATGGCGGGCGTGGATGGAAGCAAGCTCCATTGACTGCACCCACCTCGTGCCTCGCTTTCACGAACTCACTCCCTTCCGTCGCACACAATACACCACGCAAGCACGTGCTCCCGTCTCGCCACCACGCCCATATTTATCGCACAATTCTTGGCCATGTCCTCCGCCTGAGCGATTTGCCGGGTATTTTGAAGACGTGACGTTGAATTGTTTCTTTTGAGTGTACCTCAGGGAGGGCATTTTTTGGTGCGCGACGAAGCTGGCCGACACTGTGCCGCGCAGAGCATCATAGCTGTAGGTAGGATGCTCAGGTCTTATGCACCTGAACCATCTCGAGGCTTGTGCTGCTCTGGGACATGTAAGCCCGTCCTCATGCAGCAACGGATATGTTCCGACCTGTCTCATCAGCCCCGTCTCTTAAAATAGGCCCCAAATCCCGATCCTAATATTTCCTTAGATGTACATTTGTCGAAGTATCTTTCTACATTAATTATGCCTCTCTTTTGCTGTCTTTATCTCTCTCATTGCTTGGTGATGGTAGCCCCTGGTGACATCGCCATTAGTGTCCTTCCAGACCTTTATTTTCCTGGTAAAACTTCTAATACGGCTTGCAGAAACCTCTTTTAGCGAAAGCTCTCACTTGGGGCTCCATACAAATATCACCCCATGCCCCCCGTTCACATGCAGCCTCGTCAAACATTGCGTATTCATTCCTCCTCACGAAGTTAAAACATACTTCATACTCGCTTTACTCTGTTTTTCCTTGCCAGGTGGCCGCCTTGAACTTGTCCTGGGACTTTAAGACACATCAGCATTTTTAAAGTCTCTCCGGGAGGGCGCAAGTACTGTGGTTTGGGTGGCAGTAGTTCCCGAAGGATCTGTCCAAACCATGGCCCCCACTGCTGCGGCCCTGACGCTGAGGCGCTGAATGCATCATACACTAAGGCCTTCATATCCAGCCGGCCGCACACAGCCATAAATGTTCGGGTTGAGCCTTTATCCTAGCGCTGCATGAGATGGCCTGTGTATCGGAGCATCCGCATTTCCAAGTAAGAGTCCATGTCGCTTATATCGTCCATAAGGCGTCGCAGTTGTGCCCGCGATACCCTGCTCTATTGCTAGCGATGAATATCATGGGCTCTGGCCAGCATGACATGGTAATTTTCGCGCTTATTGATCATGTCTGCAGCGCTGGCGGTCCGATGATCACATCCTTGACTAAGTATGGTGAGCACCGCGCATCGGAAGAAGGTGGCTTGTGGGTTCCGTGACAGGCCACGCAAGCGCCAAACGTAGTGGTGTTGGTGTAGTCGGACCCAGGCTTTCCAGAATGTCATCGATTGCGGCCAAGCATGTTAGAGATGAATGTAGAGACAACACAGAGACCCCCTACCGATACATTTTTTTCATTTCGTCCGTGCTTTGAACACAGATGCAACGGATGTTTCGATGAGAAAGAAAAACAATTGAATAAGGTATTTGTTTTTATTTGTTTTACTTTTTATTTTTACGTTTTCCACTCACCTCGGCATTCATGCGCCAGGTTTTTCCGCCACGTATATTCTGCCGGGGACGGGTACCGTCGACTCCTTCCGTATTTGCACCTCGACATCGGCCCGTAGCTCGAGACCATAAGCGGCCAACAACCTCAAAATGTAGGCGTGCGTTTGCGCGTACCGGCCCGAAGACACGAGGCGAAACTCAGGCACCATCGCAGTGTCTTCTTCATGTATAGCAGAAGATGGAAACAATGCCGTCGTGCTGGTAGCAGCTGCGAGGCGTCGTCCATCCTTCTCTTCCCCTATGTCCTTTTCCATAAGCTCTTCAATCGAGAAAGCAAAAAGGCCACCCTCTCTCAAAGCTTGCGACACCAAGGCAAAGCACTCATTTAGCTGGCCTACATAAATGAATGTATCGGCCGATAATATCATATCCAACGAACCCGCTTTTTCCTGCCGCAACGCCTCGTGCACTTCCTGGACTCGCACTTCCGTGTAGTCACCATTCTTTCGAGCTTTAGCAACCATCTTGCTTGATAAATCACAACCCAACATGGCGCCCCCTGCTGGTGTCATAGTTGTCGTCTTTGTTCCTCGCTTCATCCCCGCCTCCGACCCGTCGCCATCAGCAATACCCCATACGTAATCTCGAAATATTCTGCCGCACAATCCTGTGCCTGAGCCTAAGTCCATCACGCGCCACCCGCCCTCTGGAGGGGGGGGACGGACGACATCGCGGACAGCCTGATAAAGGTCCCATGGCACCCGATAGCATAGATGGGATACAAGTTTCTCTTCAAACGTATCTGCTAGCTCGTCAAACACGTCTTGCACGTAGTCCGGCGCGGCAGCAAGCGTGCTGGGCCCTTCCCCTGTCAGAACTGCCAGTCGATGTTGGGCCCGCGGGTTGGGGGAGGCTCCGTTCACCACTAGGCGACGGTAGGCTTCAATGACTGCTTCTCGCTCCGTGGCCGCCAAGATTGTCCCAAGGAAAACGTGGGCGGTGGCATCATTGGAGCGCAAGGCTAGCGTCTGTATTCGGTGGTAAGGGGGGAGGGGGAGCTGGCTTGATGAGATGAGAAGATGTAGGAAAAGTCAAGGTGTCCTAGCCTACTCACCTTCTCTGTGTAATCGACAGCCAATCGTGTATATCCCAGCATATGTAGTGTTGTCGCAATATTGAAAGCTGCATCTGCCCGAGCCGGCTCTAGCCGCAGCACGGTCGAGAAGCATCGTAGCGCCAATGCCCACTCGCCAGCCTCGTGATGTGTGACAGCCTGATTGAAGAGTCCGTCAACGCTGCAGGTAGCCACCTCCCCGTCCGCATCATTGAGAAGGGTCTTCACCTCTTCTGCTGTGTCGATACTCATGATAGCTCTGCCTGCGGAGAAGAAAGGGAGGGCGAGGACGGTGAGAGAGGATAGACAACACGGCGCGTGGAAGCGGACCACGGCGACGCTGAAAGACATTGTTGAATTTTCCAGGCGTTGAGTCGGTGAATTCTTTATTCTTTCTGCATGAACGGAGACAAGACAGCATTCAGTGGTAGGTTTGTGGTTGTACAGTCCCGGGAAAAAAATAAGAAACTGCTGAAACAAAGAGCTTTGCTTGTTTTTTGCCTAAGCCACGCTAACAAAAGGGAGTCGTAGAGGTTATTTTTGTGGGTGGAGAGGTTGTAGCTTCCGTGACACAAGAATTACAATGGGCAAATTGTAATTGACGGTAGATCGTGATTTTCATTCGATTTTCCTAGTTTTCCATTCTTCTGTCATTCATGTCTCGATTTTCCCAAGTTATTTCCCACAATGTCCGCTTCCTATTGGCTGTCCAATTCCTCCTCCTTTGCTCTCTGGTAGGAACATGTTTAGTTGGATGGCTTCGGCGTGGAAACAATGAGGGGACCGACGTTGTCCCCCGTAGCTTCATTGTGCTTCATGTGCGCGCCGTCGCACAAGGGAAAAGTTCCGCTTTGCCTGTTGTTTGTCACACGAAGGGAATATGAGTCGTCACACGTTCGTAATATGCTCGTGGTCCATCCGCAGCCCCGTGTCCCACTCATTACCACCAAACCTACCAGCAGCGGCAGAACACCTTCTTTTCGCCCGGCTTCATCTCTATCATGGTCGCCACCTTCGGACTCTCCAAGTCGACCTTGTTGTTGATCTTGGCCTGAGAGGGGAAATGTGGGAGATGAGTCGAGCTCAACTCAAGGACGGGATGCAACAGTGGGCAAAGACGCCCTTACGATAGCCCCACACAAGCGCGACCCCTTTTTGTTCCTTTATCTATCTAGACTCAAATGCTCAGTTTCTAAACTTGGCGTAGACGCAGGAGACAAACACATAGGGGCGTCAGCTCCACAGACATACCTGCAGAAGGAGCTGAGGGCGACCTGTTGTGGGCACCATAAAAGCGTCGGAAGCGACGACAAAGAGGGTGGCAAGGACTATGCTCAGGAAGTATCTCATGCTGTTCTTGTCTTTGTGGGGGCTGGATGGGTGGTGGTTGTCTCTAGGCGGGGTTTGGGGGGAAGGGGGAATGATCAGGGTGTGGTGATGACGACGGTCCTCCTTCTGATGCAAATGATGTGGAGCGTCGACGCGGGACTTGGTGGGACTGCACTACGGTAGTGGCGACATGAAAAGACAGTCCATTTATTGGCTCCTTGATTTGCCACCCGCAAGACAGTCAACCGAGCATAAAAAGGATAACATTATCTTTTGGAGTGAGAATGAGGGTCGATTGAGAACGCTGCGTCCACCCTGTTTATTCGGAAGACTCTCGCTTAGGTGTGTGGGCCGGCCACGGGTTCGACGACTTTTCATCACAAGTCTGCTATCAAAGAGACCGAGACCATTCGCATTCGGTAGACCGTGAGGACAACTGAGAAGTATCAAGTCGCATCTGAAATTGGTGGTTCCTGGTTGGGGTTGAAATCACATGGAAAAGAGGCTCCTTTTCCGGGCACGATATTTCTCGCGATGCGGACGACAAGCAACCCATCGCAGAAGTTCTCTTCTTTTGTATTCCCCACACTATCAACGTCAAACCCAACACAACATGGCCCCTCTTTAACGGGCATCGAGAATTATGGCGTGTGTCCGACCCCCTCCGCCAACAAGAAACCAATACAAGTTCCCCGGAGAGATGCCACTGTCTCGCATGTTGTGCTTGCGAAAGGTACATGGATTCTTTTTCTACAAATCTCCTTAAACAAAGATATATGAAAACAATTTAGAACACAACGCAGTACTGGCAGCAGAAGGGAATACAACGCGGCACTGGCACCAAATTCTGATAATACTAAATTTATTTCTTTGCTTCTTGTTCTTCTTGAGATACAGGTGGTGGGGGCCAGCCCGGGAGATGAACGAGTGGCGCTCCTATCTCGCATAAAAATGTTGTGATATCCGCGGTTGTCCTGAGAGTGGCTAGGATCTCGCTCATTGTGACTATGCCTGGCCCTTGCGGACGAAGTTGCGGCGTTGATGTCGGTATTAATTTCAAGCAAGATGCCGCACGCATGTCCCGTAAGCGTTCCTTGGCCTTGCTACTACAATCACTTGATGTTGGTGTTTCAAGAGATAGGTAAGGAGATTGCCGCGTTGGCACCCTAGCTGCCATTCTTTTGGTCTGGAAAGAAGAGTCCTGCTCGTGCTCCTTTTGGACGTGGTCCAGTAACTCAACGGCATTTAAAAAGCAGGCCTTGCACGTTTGGCAAATGAACTCAGCTAAGCGCACTGGCCCGTGTTCTTCCTTCTCATCCTCCAAATGAAACCTTCCCATGCAGCAGCGTGCATTTGTTTTGTGTCTCTCTCCTTCCGCTGGTGATAGCATCTCGGTCCCTTCTTTGGCATCATGGTTGTCAGCATGCGCGTGGTCGACCACAGTCGTCGCGTCTCTCTTCCCTAGTGGCTTCTTCAAGCGAAACAAAAGCAACCCCTTAGCATTCCGGCGCGCTTCCTCCACCGTCCTACCCACCCCAAAAACGAGACGATATCCCAGCAAGCGTGCTAACTCGGCTTGCAAAAAGCTTCCCAATTCTTTTGCCTGCTCGAGGAAGACAGAAATGGACGACGACGATGACTCACTTTCCTTCTCCTCGTTGGTGCTCTGGATATGTACGCTATATTGGCCAAGTCGTCCATATTTGCTGTCATCGACAAGTTTCAGTCCATCCCCCGTCACCACGCGACGCAGCACCTGGACAGGGCCCCTTTCAGCAAGGTTGCGATAGGCCTCCAGGACGGGTGTGGAGGGAGGAGCCCGCCACGCGGCAGCAGCAACACGCATCACAGCTGGAAAGTGGACCAAAATTTCCCTCATGGACATGTTCTGCCGGACCCCTTGCCGCAAGGCCTCGGCGCTTACGCCTAACGGTAGTGAGTCCAAGTCCGTATGGTGCAGCTCCCCTTTGTCGACGCCGCCTTCCGTTTGCATAGAGGGAGGGTCGAAGACAACGATAAAGGAATGCCCGACGAGTGAGGGGTTCATGTGCTCTTCAATCTGGACAACAAGCTGCTCGAGCTGGAGGACGAGGTAAGCCGAATGGGTCATGACGAAGGGCAGGGGGCGGATAAAGGGAGGAGGAGGCTGGTCCATCGCTAGCTAGCGCTTGGGGCAGCATCCTCCAGACGTGCGTGCCAAGGTTGTGAGAAACCATCGCCGCGCGGGAAAGGAGAGCTTTGTACACATGGGGGCTGCCTGTCGTGAGGGTGAATTGAAGTGTGCGCGGGGTGTGATTATCATGGCGGTGAAAGAGGCAGGGGGGTCAAAATGGTGCGAGGAGCTTTTGGGTTGCGGTTATGCTTCTTCTTCGCCTTTCTCGCACCCACCTACTGTACGACCAGACACACCCCCAAAATACAGGCACGACGACAGCTTTCGAGGTGAGCCAAGCAGGCCTCATCTGACAACCTCCCCGCTACAACAAGAGAGAGGAAGACCATGCCCGAGCCTCTGTTACAGCCGCATCACAAACGGGCTGCCGGCCTCCCCGACATACGGTACGTCAACTTGCTGTGGTGCTCTCTCGCTGGCTTGCGATGCCTGCGCGTTGTGCCTGTTTTCGTTGCTGCCGTCGACGGCCCTGACGATCGTGACACCTCAAATCTACTTAATTGGCTGCCCGACCCCTGCCCCACGGCCTCCTTGTGCCGGGTAGTGCTGACGCTTCCCTGTCACGCAGACATTCCAAGCCCGGGCAGTGGTGTCTCGTCTTTGGGAGACGTGCGTCTGAATGTGCAAGATCCTCAAATGGATCTCTGCTCGCTCCCATGGCGACCCCAGCACTACATGGCGGCGGTGGAAATGCTTGATCCCATTTCCGCGATGCCTTCGTCTCTTTGTCCCCGGAGCTGCCTTGCACGCATTGTCAATAAAGCAGAGCTAGAGCATGGGCTGACATTTCGTGTGGGATTTGAGTTGGAGTTCGTGCTGGCTTCGGCGGATTGTCAAATCACTGAAATGCGCACCTACTCCTCAGCCGGGGCGTTCGACGAGGCGGCTCCTATTCTTGATGAGCTGTGCAAGACGCTGAGTGAGCTGGGGCTCACCGTGGAGCAAATGCATAAGGAAAGCGGACCAGGCCAATTCGAAATAGTTCTTGGTCACGGACCAGTGATAACAGCAGTCGATGGACTGCTGTTCGCTCGGGAGGCCATTGTTGCCGTGGCACAGCGGCACCAACGGCGCGTCAACTTTTTGCCTAAGTACATGGCTGGACACGCGGGCAACGGCTGCCACGTGCACATCAGCCTGTGGCGGGATGGGCTGAATTTACTGCGACCACCCGGCCTTCTTGAAACTACTCCCTCTCTAAGCAATTTGGACGACGTGCTCAAAACATATGGTAGTGCTGAGGGAATGATGTTGCTCGATGAGACGCTTCGTCAATTTCTGGGTGGGCTTCATGCGTTGTTGCCCGCGCTTATGTGCTTTACGACTCCCACACCCAACTCATTCCGTCGCATCGAGCCACGGTCGTGGGCAGGCGCCTTTCAAGGATGGGGGATTGGCAACAAGGAAGTACCACTTCGTCTACCTATTCAATCGTTGGAAGAAGGGGTATTTACCAACTTTGAGGTCAAGCTGTGCGATGCCACGGCCAATCCCTACATTGCTGTCGCCGCGCTAATAAGTGCCGGTCTGGTAGGCTTGGAAGCGGCGGCGATGGCCTCAAAGGACGATGAGCCGATCCGAAACAAAATGCTCCTACCTCCGCCGCTTGCCTTAGACCCAGGGCAGCTTTCGCTTCGTGAACACGCACGGCGTGGTATTCGGAAATTGCCTGAGGACTGGGCAAAGGCCAAGGCATACCTCATGAGCCCGGAGGCCACGCGTTTGAGGGAATTGCTGGGAGCGGACATGGTGCAAGCTTGTGTGGCCACTAGGGAAAGCGAATGGGCGGCTTTGAAGGGAATGACGCTGGAGAAGGAAGTGTCATTGTTGTATGACAAGTATTGAGACTGATTGATTGTAAAGAAAATGAATTAAAATTTAAATTGATTGATTCTTTTGTGAGATCGATAATGACCCTGGTTAAGCCTCTTATTATATCGAAATATGTAATGGGTCGTTCTTAACCAACAGCATGTCTGGCGGGGGAGACTGTGCATGGTTAGGGAGGGGGTGGAACACTGGGGCAGCAAGCATTCATCATTGATGCCATCCAACCTCCCGTCTCTTCGTCGGTAAGTATTATTGAGGTGCCATAAAATTTCACGGGGGTGTAAACGGGATAGCAATCCTACTTATCGTATTATTACTAATTCTGTCACCAGGTGAAGGGCGCCATGTGTCACGGTATTCATTCGTGAGGTTGGCAAGCATTACCAGCGTCTTGAGGGCCG
>AFGO01002330.1:8711-27024 GCA_004335405.1 Nannochloropsis granulata CCMP529
TACCTGCTCCCCCTCGCCACCGGGAACCAGCTTCCATAGTAGAGAGATTTGCTTATGCCTCCGTTCCGTTGCTCCAACCACTGACAGACTCTGCCCCCCTTCCCCCCGAAAATTGCCTCATTGCCGCAGGATGTATCGTGCGCCATTGTTTCGGCCAATACCGGAGACCTACTATTTATGGCGGAAAAGGAACGTGTAGTGCGTCGGAAGCACGCTGCGGGGGACGCGGCCGACCTTGTATAGTTTGCTCTTGCCTCTATCCAGCACGAGTTGGCAGACGTGAAGCTGGTGGTGCAGCAAAACCACCACTGGCGGATCGCACCTTTTGAAACGCACCTCCCTTGGGCTTGTGCACTCGACCATTATCCGCCCAGCTACCTGGAGGAGGCATCCCTATTCCCTCACTTGGATTCCACCGGGCGGCATGAGCTGAGTCACCACCTCGCGCACGCTTGGTCTGTTTTTCCCCAAGCGCCATTCCAGCAAGGACTCATTGTGGTGATGGATGGGATGGGAGAACAGCACAAGGCCATGGCTCGGGCACTGAGGGATGGTGACACCGGCTTCACGCATGACTTGGCACTGACACGCCACAAGGCGTTCGTCCAAGTACCCGCCGTCTTGGACCCGCTGTATGATTACCGCGAGGCGGAGAGTGCATATTACTTTGACGGAGCATCTCTCCAGCTCGTCTTCAAGCGCTACACTCGCGAAGTAAGGTAACCATGTGCGCGCCATTACCACCCGGCAATCACTCCATTGTTTAATCCTCACATCTCTTTTACCCCCGCGTTCTGTCGGTCATTTATTCCCTTCAGCCCCCCCGAGCTGTACAACCACGGATTCGAAAACATGGAGTCCGTGGGCGCTGTCTATTCTCGGCTCTCCAGCCACATCTTTGGTGATTGGAATGCCTGCGGTAAGGTGATGGGGTTGGCGAGCTTCGGTGATGCTGCAGAAGCCGAACGCCTGCCCCGACTGATGGAGGGTGACTTGTCGGCTGACACTTTTCGGATTCACTGGGACGTGTTGTATGACCTACCCCGGCCAAATGAATGGCGGGAAGATGACCGCCTAAGAACCAACAGCTACGCCCACCTTGCGCGTCGCGTGCAGGAGGACCTGGAGGCTGTGGCGTTGCCCTGGATCCACGGACTGAAGCAGGCGACTGGGGCCCAGAACTTGTGCGTGTGTGGCGGCGTCGCTCAGAACAGCGTCCTCAATGGCCGTATTACCCGCGAACTGGGTTTCCAGCAGGTCTTTATCCCTCCTTATCCGGGCGACGAAGGCATCTCGGTAGGCTGTGCACTCTGGGGATTTGCCGCCGCTGGGGCGACAGGGACATCCTCCATGTCGTCCTCGAGTCACAGGTAAGCAATGAGGAAATTTGGGCGGCCAGATGGTACCTAAAATATGACTCTGATCTTCTTGTTGACATTAACGTCAAATACACAGCGACACGGTAAGAAACGCACCCTTGACCCGGCGATATGGCCCTCTTTCGCCGTATCAGGGTAAAGCTTACAGTATTGAGGAGATGGAGAGCGCTTTATCCGCGTGGGCACCGTATCTGATTGTTGAGCGCAAGCGAGATGTTGGCGAGGTCGTGGAGGCGACTGCCCAGACTTTGGCGGACGGAAAGGTGGTGGCGTGGTTTCAAGGCAGAAGCGAGTGCGGCCCGAGGGCGCTCGGGCATCGATCGTTGCTGGCAGACCCGCGCTCTGCCTCGATGCACGCTTATTTGAACAGGGTCAAAGGACGGGAGGCATTTCGGCCATTTGCCCCGTCGGTTTTGGCCGAGACTGTCCCCGACTGGTTTGAGGTCACCCGGTCGGGCACAACTATTCAGTCGCCTTACATGTCGCTGACATTGCCCGTCCATCCCTCCCGCCGGGCCCAAGTCCCCGCGATATGCCACGTAGACGGTAGTGCGCGTCTGCAAACAGTGAGGGAGGATGATGATCCATGGTACTACCGATTGATTCATGCTTTTGGCATACTCACCGG
The DNA here is from genome assembly GCA_004335405.1 of Nannochloropsis granulata CCMP529. Taxonomy (NCBI): domain Eukaryota; class Eustigmatophyceae; order Eustigmatales; family Monodopsidaceae; genus Nannochloropsis; species Nannochloropsis granulata. The sequence goes on from AFGO01002330.1 coordinate 10,719, forward strand.
TGTGCCCATGGTGCTCAATACAAGTTTCAACACACTCAGGGGGGAGCCCATAGTGGAAAGCCCTGTTGATGCTGTGCGCTCTTTCCTGGCAACCAACGGTGGGATTGAGTTGCTAACCATGGGTTCTTTCCTGATTCGGCGTCGTCCCTTCCCAGTAGACATAGAAAATATGGACCCAGCCTTGTGCATAGTCCGAAAGGCGGACGGCGTGCTGTTGGAGGAAGTGGTTTGTGACGCGGAAACGGGCATCTCGCGGAGCGTTCGTATTGCCCGTGGCAGCGATGATGGCACGCCGCAATGGATCGAGTTGGTCGGGGGGGAACTAGACCTAGTGGTGTGGCAGCTGGTGGATGGGCTTACTCCTTTAGCAGACGTGGTAGAAGCAGTGCTTGATGTTTTACAGGAAGGTGCCGACGATGGTGACGAAGGATTTGATGAGACTTACGTGGTGGCCGCCCTGCGACGGTTGTACGCGCTGCAACTTGTTTTTTTCAATCTGTAAGGCGAAATAAGAGCAAGCACAAAGTAAAAAGAAAATGAAAACCAGTTGAGTCGAGATGCCGTGGCCGTCACATTCCATTGTTTTTCCTGTAAACACCTGCATACGCATATTTGCACAACTTCTTGCTACACACACAGCACATCAATATTATCTGGCTAGCATTTGGTAAGGTCAAGAGAAGAAACCAACATAATATGTTGGTGGATATTGTCTGGTTGCTTTGCAAAAGTTTCGTACTCTCTTCTTTTCCCTTTATATCCTCCTTCTATCCTTTCTGCAACCCATTCATTCACACCAAGTACACATGCACACATAATAAAAGCTCTTCCTCAAACTTGACCCCAAAAATGATAAAGGAATCCGATATTCTGACGGCTTCCGTCCCGTTCCTGTATAATTCGTGCTCTTGCATTGTGTTGCTGTTGTTTGGAGGGGTGCGGTGTTATCACGACTGCATTCCTGCCAAGCTTTTTCAATAATTTTGATATCCTTGCTCCTTGTATCGAAAGGGCATTTTCTTTCCACACATGACACATAATAATTGTTCTTCGTTCTTAAGTACTGCAGATAAATATGGGAGGGATTATAGTAATAGTGGTAGTACCATAATATTTGTCTCTGCAATGGCCAATTATTTCCTCCCCCTCCCCTCTTCAAGCTTATAGCCATCGGCGCGACGCCACTTTCTGGCTCATCCGCTGCCGCAGCATAGCACCCACCGCTGCCTCATCTGAGCCATCACTTCCCTCATCTTCCTCTTCCTCCTCCTCTTCATCCTTCTCTTCTTCCTCCTCCTCCTCCTTCTCCTCATCGGCCTCCTCCTCCTCATCGGCCTCCTCCTCTTTCTCGCCCTCCTTTCGTCCCCACGTCACGCCGCCCACCTCACGAGGTAACTTACGAACCCCATGAGCAACTTCTCTGGCGGGCTGTGGCATGCGTCCTTGCTTTTGTGAGGCCTCCTTCATGGCCATGGGATAAATAAGGAGTGGGCCACTCCCCCCCGGCGCAGACTTGAATGCCTTAGGCCCAACCATACTCGTAAAACGATACAGCATGGGGGTAAAGGAGACAGCGCCACCACCACCTGACTGTGCTGCTTGAGAATCCAGTGGCTGAACCAACGCTTGACAATGATCTTCGTTCAGATAAAACCCCACCGTGCCTCGACTTAACCACCAATTACCCTCTGGCAAGAACGATACCACACGCACCGGCGGGGCCATATGCGAATGCTTTGCTACGCTCTCTCCACCCTCCTCCCCCGCACTCTCGACCCGCCCCGTCAAGAGTACCAGGTGGCAATTGCCGTCCGACTCCAGGACTTGGTGGTCACCTCGAGAGCTGCCCATAAAGGGTAACCCTGAATGGGTATGCTTTATCTCCACCCCTTCTCCTTTCTCAGACTCGCCTTCCTGAGCCATCGCGCTTGAGGAGGAGGATATGGCTGAGCGCAATGCCGCGCCCAGGCTGCCGCTCTTGAAAATTGTGCGGCTCGCGTTGCTGCTACTGGCACTGTGTGTGAGCTCGTCTTTTTCCCCACTACCTCTTCCACTCATACTATTTATTCGGCCTCCCCCTCCTCCTCGCCTTGCCGTGGCTCCTCCCACTCCATTCACGTTCCCATGCGTAGGCACATACAGTAACTTTTCATCCGCTAGCAGAGTCCCAAGTTGATTCATGCTGCAGCTCTGAAGGCCCAACTCCTCATTCCGTCGCAGCTCAAAGGCGGCCAGCACCCACCACAGGGAGCGCGCCAACGCCGGATGCCGTTCCGCTTCGTGCAAAATGGCTGCTCGGTCAAAATACAGGAGGTGAACAAATGAAGCCGCGGTGTAGGAGTGCGGCACGGGTTGAGAAGGGGATTGAAGAAGGGCCTCTATGAAGCCCAAGATTGCTCCATTTTGCAGGATGCTTTCCTCCTCCTCCACCATGGTCTCTCCTCCCTCCTCACCACTGTCGCCGTACCCCGACAAAACTGAGCCTCGGACGATGACATACCAGCCCTTGAGGTCAGTGGTGCCCTTGTTCATAAACGTTGTCTCGCTCCGGATGTAAACATCACGACAAAGGGTCGAGTTTGTTCCGAAAAACCGGAGCTTTTCCTCCTGGCTGAGGAAACGAAGGAAGGAGAGGTTGTTGAGCAGAACCGGGCGGGGAGCAGCAATCTCATTGTGGGTGTGATCGTACAGCTTGACCATGGAGGAGTCCACGGCCTTGATACCCGTGTCGAACTCCTTCTGTTCTAATGATCCTGACTCCACCGCATGCTCGAGAAGTGAGCGGTACTTGTTCAGCAGGAAACGCGCAGCAATCTCGGTCTTGACGCTGTTGATAATATCGGGAAATACAGGGAGAAATTCTTTGAGGGCAGCCTTGGCCCGCAGCACCTCTGCATCCACTTCTCGCGCAAGCTGACGGGCCATTGGCCCGGCGCCAAACAGTCCTTCAAGGTCTACGTTGCTGTGTGCCTCGATAAACACCATGGCAAGTTCAAAAAAGAATGCCAGGCGGTTAAATAACATGGTCTGTACGAGCTTCCCGACTAGAGGAAGGTGGCGCCAGCGTTGGTTTTCCTGCATTGTACGCAAAGTCAAGAGCACACGAGTTTCGAGCGCTGTCCACTCATCCAACTCCTTGTGGGGGGTCAGCACCAGCAAGGCCATGTTGCTGTCAAAGGCACGGATCCCAGTCGGGGACAGAAGGCCGGATTGAAAAGAACCCCAATAGACATGCTTGAGTATGGTCATGAGTCGAAGGCGGGCCTCGGCCAAGGACTGAGCAAAGGAAAGTGCATGGTCGCCGTTCCCCTTTCCTTTTGTCCCGCTGGCCTTGCCACATTCTACCACTACGTCATCCTCGTACTCCTCCTCCTCTCCTTCAGTGATACTCGGGCCCAGGAGGGCAGGTGTGGCGGTCATAGGACCCGTGTGCAGGCGTGGTTGATTAGCAGTTACGGCCACCGTGAAGCTCTTAGCACGAGGCACAGGTGGGACGACAAAGGCCGTCACCGGCGAAGCCGCCAGCATCTGGGAGGTGTGTACCGCGGTGGTCTTGGTTTGCTGCTGCTTCTTTTTTTTCTTAGACTTTCCATCGCCCTCCTGCTCATAATCATCCATCATTGCCGAAACGTTGAGCTCGTGCACGTCAATGGCCTTTCCTGTGCCCCCATCAACCACCACTTCCTCCTTATCGTCTTCCCGATTTTCCTCGGGCAGCACCAAGGGGTTGATCAAACGCTCGTACGTGGCCTCACGAATGACCATGAGCTTGTCACCATGGAGCACCCCTTCCAAATCGTTGTTTTGGACGGTATAACGGCGCCACCTATTCCTTAGCCGAGGAGGAAGTTCCTCGTACTTGCTGCCCGGGATGAGGGACCAGTGCCCTCCCTGTAACCATCGACCCAGGGAGGTCATCCACGTAACGGCTGGAGAGAGCCGTTTCAGTGGCATGGGTGCTGCTGGTATGCCTAGGCCGGCTGCTTCTTGTGCACTCATCTTGTTTGTCAGCATTCGATCCTCCACCCCTCCCTGGACGTAGGCGCCTATCAAGGCCAACTCCTCCTCGTTCAGCTTGAGGTGTCCTGCCTGCACCCGGTGCCAATAGACTTGGGCGGTGGGCACAGGAAGGTAGCGAAATACGATGTTCCAGTCGGCGTCGCCCAGGTACTTGTCGTGCTTCAGCTCGCGGAGGGCTTTTTCCAACCCACCTTCCACCACGTTGGTCGCGCGGATGAACAACTCCCGCTCCGCTTCACTGGGATTGTTGAGGCCCAAACGGTTCAGTAAGGGCTTGCAAGTCGTCCCATTGATGAGAATAGTCAACAAGACGATGCCCGCGACCAGAAAAGAAATGCGTGCCCGCGTCTCCTCCGGAATGCCCTCGACTTGACTGACGGCGATGGACAACGTGAGCGAAACTGCTCCTCGCAATCCACCCCACGACAACAGCACGGCTTGTCGCCATGAGATTCCATAAGGACCTCGGACGAGCACAGGAAAGCAAACCATAACGCCAAACGCCCGCGTGATATTCAGAATGACGTAGACGAGCAGGAGGTAGGCCCAATCGACGCCGTGGACGGTGGACGACACCAAGGCCCTCTCGGCCATGATGAGTCCACTCAAGAAAAAGATCAAGGTGTTGGCGATCCATTCTACCATCTCCCAAAACGAGTGCAGGCTTTCGGTAACACGCGCTGAAATACGTCCCAGACCATGATAGGAGAGGTACAAGCCAGCGGAAACCATAGAAAGGACCCCAGACGCCTCGGCAAGCTCAGCGAGTAAGTACGAGCCGTAGCCGGCAACAATAGTGACAGTTATCTCCGAGGCTGGGTCATTTATTAAGAAGCCCAAGACGGTTGAGGCTGCAATGCCCACAGCCACTCCAATCGCAGGACCGCCCAGACACAGCACCAAGGCCTCCTCAAATGTGCCCATGGGGGAAAAGGTTTCTTCGTGCACGACCAGGCGAGAGAAGATGGAATAGAGAACAATCGCCACACCATCGTTCAGCAATGATTCCCCGTCGATTAACGTCGAAAGGGACTCCGCCACTCCCAGCTCCTTAAGAATGGCCACCACGGCGACTGGATCCGTGGCAGCAAGGATGGAGGCGACCATAAAGGAGGTCGGCCAGTCCCACCCATAGGGCAAGACGTACTTGACGCTGACTCCCAAGATTGCTGTATTGATGAGCACCGCGGGTCCTGCCAGCGTGAGAATAGGCCCTTTCAACTGGAGAAAAAGGTGGAGGTCACAGGCAAAGGAGGAGCCAAAGATGAGGACGGGCAGAATAACTGTCAGAATCGCTTCGGGGGATATATTGATCCACAGGTCGGCCGAGAGGCTAATCATGTCCGGTCCCGTCCTGGCCACTTCATTGTAGAGGACAAAACCGTACAGCAGGCCTAGAAGCAGCACCAAACACGTGTAGGGCAGACGGGTCCATTTCGAAAACCAAGCCCGACAGGCGATACCCAGGGTGAGCGCGAGGACAAAGGTCCCCATGCCCACATCGCCAGCCTCTTCGTCATGATGAGGCAACGCGTCTGCGACGTGTCCCGCGTCGGCCATGAAGCTCGCGCGGTGATTTTGGGCCGTGTGGACGGTGTTGGTGGTCGTCAGCTAGCAGTCGTGCGTGGTGTATTGGGAACTTGGATGGGGCCTTGGAGAAGAAAGACCGCTGCGCCCCTTCGTGGCAATGCAGGCGGCGGCGGCAGCGAAGAATAAAAGACGACCTCACTGCGCCAGCATCAAGGGTGTGAGTGGCTGAGAGGTGGCTGTGATGATGGTGAAAGGGAAATAAAAAGAGAGTTAGAGAATGGCGGCGTTTTGTTTGGGTGGATTTTGCGGTATTGCCGACCATTATTTCCAATTTATTGCCGAGGCGCGCAGCGGGGGAAAACACATGGGATAGATATGTATTAACAGTCGCTCTATTTCCCCGAAGATGTGTGGATTGCTTCCATTGAGTGGGGAATTTTTTCTACTTCGAGTTCTTTGTGTATTTGTGCGACCTCTCTTGTTTGTACGGGCGGTCACATGTTGAATTGAATTCTACGGGAGAAGAGCAGCTCGAGACGACCTCCGGATCGTTGGAGCTTAGGCAATTCCAGAGCTCTGTTTTCTCAGCACCCATACAATGAAAATAAGCAATTTCTGCATAGCCATGACAGAATTCTGTGAGAAATAGGTGTCTTTTGTGCGATCTGACTGATGGCGTGGCCTTTGATCGGGGTTAGGAGAGAAAAGGAGAGAAGAGCAGTCAAGTGGGATGGGGGATAGGGGTTTTTCTCGTCTAAATCTGAGCGTTCTTGCTACAGGGACACATCCTTTTCCTTCACTGACTTGATGGACCTTTTGAAACTCCCCGAACGGTTTTTGGGGGGTGATCGGTAGCAAGTTGATCGATCGATACGATCTCCTGTCAACCCACGGACCTAGTGTTAAGAAAGGGGAAAAGCTTACTGGGATTTTTTTGAAAATAATTTTTGCCACGCCTTCAATTTTGTGGTGTGTATTCAATCATTGTGCCAACCACTTTCTTGTCTCTTTTTCTCAGCGTCCTGTCTTCTTTAGTTTCGGTACTCTCTATGCGTGGCAGTCTATTGATCATGGTTTCATGCGATCATTTTTCCCACTTGTAGTACTCGTGCAAGACTTTATCCTATCAAGCAACAGCTTGAATCGATGCATCCATTGTGAAGTTCTGTTGGTTCTCGTGGCAATACTCCGCTTGCAAGCACAACCACAACAAACGTCTTGTGTCGCGGATGGCTCTTCTCTCCTCGCTTTCTCTCCATGCTTTTTCTGGGATCCCTTCTCACCACCACCAAACCAAGCATCCCGCACCAAGCATCATGTACCAAAAACAAAGCAGAAAAAACACCCCGGGGGGCTAAAAAAAACTTGTCCGATCATAATTCCCGCCGTTGTATAATTTTGTTAGTTCTTTTAAAAAGGGTATATAATTTATTTCCTCTTGATATCGAGGCCTATTAACTCTCAACCTAAACAATCATCATTACTCTACACCCCTACATCGTGTGCACCCTTCAAGGCCTACTTCCGAAGGGCAGCAAAGCGCTGCTCCAAGTCATTCGCGGCGGGCGCTTCCACAGCTGGAAGCTTGTTGCCAACCATGCCTGCGTCGTCCAGCATGGTGCCCAGTTCGAGGTTGTGGGCGTCGGCTGTCTCCTGGATCAGACTGTCGACCATCTCCTGGGGCGTGGCACTGGCGGTGGTACTGGCGATGGCACCCTCCAAATATCCTGTGCGGACATCCGTGTCTTCGAATTGCTTCTCAAACTGGTCCATGATCTTGGCCAACTACAAGGACAGGAATGGGTGAATGGGGGAAGAACGAGACGAGGACATCATCATGAGTGTATGCCCCGGCAAAGATGTCTAGGATGTCCATGCGCCGGGCCAGCCATTTTTCATCCACACGCGGTACCTACCTTCTCCACGTCCATATCTTTGAGCGCCGTATCCATGCCCGTGACAATGCCTGCCATGGCGCCCGTCACCTGCTTCATTCGTATCGCGCTTTCCAAGCGCGCCGCCACCGCATCTATTCTTGAAGACAGCCTCAAGTAATTTAAGGCCTGCGTCTTCTCCCGGATGGCGTTCTGTGATGAGGAAAATTTTTCAAAGTGAATCGAGGTGAAGATCGTCGTCAGAATGGGGGAGGTGGAGAACGAGGAGGAGTACCTGTGCATAGATGCGGGCCCCTTCCGTGTTACGGGCTTCGATGGCCTTCTTCAGCTTAGTTTTAGCCTCCTTCTCGCTCGACTCGCATTTCTTGGAACCCCGCACCATTTGCTTGCTTGTCAGCCGCAGGTTGACCAGGTGGTCTGAATAGACAGGCAAGAAGGCAAGGGAAAGATGGAAGAAGGGGAGGAGGGTCATTATTAGTCATGTCATATGAGAGAAATCCCAGGCTGCACACACCTCGAGGGTGACTCACCTTCGAGAGACGGCTTGTTCCCCATGACCGGCTTGCTGGTTTCTCTACGTGGGCTTGTACTGTTGGGAAGTTGGAGAGGGTATAATTAATATGGGGAGGGGAGGGATGACGATGACAACCTTGATGAGCAAAAAGGGAAGTTTGGCATGATCGCCGCCGCCACAACCATGCACGGTACCCCATAGTAAACCATACGAGGGTACGCAGCAGGCTGGTTCGTACTGACTGGGCTCACGCCCTAGGCAGCTCTTGATACACCAAACAGCCTAGCTCGCAGATAGCAATCATATGGCTAAATGCCTCCGAGGGCATGCGTTATTGGCTAAGCACGAGCCGTTGAAGAGCTGGGAAGAGGCCTGTCATACATCATGTCTTAATGTGTGTGAGGTGGAGACCTGAGCATGCCATGGTGCAAGTAAGAGTTTTATGCGCCTGTGGAAGCTAGCAAGAAGAGCTTGAGCGACGCTCACGACGAACAGTGCGCACACGTGTGCGCACACACCCTCCGCGCCCTTTTCCACCCCCAGCCACTGCCGCGCAGCACGCCCGCCCGCGCCACACGGACACTACCAAGAAGGGAAAAAAAAGCCAAAAAGACACGAAGAAAAGACGTCTTTTCGCAATTTTCTGTTTTTGTTTCTTTTGAACTTCCTTCCTCGATTTGTACACCACCACACCCGCACACACACGACGTACCCAATGCAAGATATCATGGCTCTCCTGGCCGCTGCTGCCGTCTCCCAGAGACTGTACGTATGTAATACAGAAAATGTGGATGGTGTGTTGTGATTGATAGCTGTCATTCCCTCTCCGCTTCCTGTGCTCCAATCTTACCTATGGAAGGGGGAATGGGTGCCTCGGCAAGGGGATCAGACATCGATTGGTACATGGCCGCCCGCCCATAGCCACCACGGCCTTCGTCGTAGTCCAAGCGCTTCTCATCGCGCACCTGACCACCGCTCTCCCCGCGACCGTACCGTCGGGACGGGTGGTAGCCCCAGTCCAGCTCCACGCGAACGATGCGCTCGTCTAAGGTGGTCCCGTGCAAAAAGGCGACGGCGTCCAGCGCGCACTGATGGTCAAAGTACCTGCGCAAAAGGATGAGCAAAGGTAGGGATGAATTATAAAAATAAATATGGGATGTAGGTAAGAGCGAAATACGTTATATGGGAGTGAGAGCGCGTTTGGAGATTGCAGCAGACAACTTCCTCGCGGCCACCTCAAACCCATCCTTCCTCGCACCCATAACGCACTCTACAAAGCAGAAGCCGCAGGGCTCCTTGGTAAATCGGTTGAGGCCCATGATGACGCGCTTGATGGTACCAACCTATTTTACCCCAAATGGGGTTTGGGATAACGGCATGTGAGTAGGTGGGACGCGGCGGGTGATAGTTCCGGCAAAACAATATGCACTTCGTACCTTGGAGAAAGCCTGGTGGATCTGGGGCTCTGTGGTTTGAAAGCTGAGATTTCCAATGTACACTACCTTGGTACCCCGCAATGAATTGATCTGTGCACATGTGCATGTTAGAGGTGTGTGAGAATCCGCGGCGGGCCTTGACGGAAAGTTCCTCGGTCGTGTCCGTCTGTCTGCCTCCGCAAGTATGACTGACGGGCTCCGTTACGCCGCTTGTCGACTGCAGATGAAAATCAAACTCTCCCAAGCAGATAATCCCTTGGCAGTCAGGGCAAAGGAGGTAATCGAAAGTCACCGCGCACTTACGTCTGATGGCTCCCCGCAAAAGCTTACCTGGTCCTGGAAGTTCGTGAACTGCTTGCGATCCCAGTACACCAACGGCTGCGGGTCTGTGTCCAAGAGTTCCGCCATGCTTACTTGCTTGCTGTGATGTGCCGGTTACCGGGGTGTGTATGGGTGTGGATTTGGTTGTGTCTGTCAAAACCTGGTTTGTTTATCATCACGATTTATCCCCTTTCGCTCGCTCTCGCTTGAAAACTCGAGAAGACTCGCCCAGAAATCTGCACAACCACATGGGCGGCGTTACTTCACTCCACGCCCAGTCCATTGCACAACGCAATTTACACAGAGAGGCATGCGACATGGCAATCTTGAGGCGCTTAATTTGGTGCCGCTTGGCCACCCAAGGAGTGGCTGTTGTTGACTCAGCCCATGCAGCAACCACAAGAGCTAGCACTAGCGTTCAAACGCCGGTGATCAGCTCTTCACGATGGTGGCCAGGCCCACGACTAAGTTTGGCCATGAATTGACTCTCACAGCTCTCCCACATCACCACCACTACTACAGCACCCCCAAACCGTGCCTACACCCTTTGCCCCCCCCTCCCGTCAAAGCAAAGGGAAGGGAGAAGGATAAGGGGTGGGGACAGAGTTTGTGGAGCATGATTTTATTTCAATAGCATTTAACGAAAGGAAAGGAGAAAGAAACCCAGGACAGGAGCGTGGCAGGAGGCGAAGTGGCCTACACCATGTTCTGGCGCAAGGGAAAGGACGGGACTGGGACCGGCACCGGTGGCACTGGCCTCAAGCAGCAACATCAACACCTCGCGCCGGCTCGCCATGTGGTAAGTGTTCTGCCCTTTTCCCTTCGGGAGGCAACCATTCTGTCTGAGAGGCCACATTGTGTGGTAGTGTGTTGGGATAGAGAGTCGGGATACTTTTAAGGCTTAATTAAGTGAATGTTCTTGTTCGTTCGTCACATACTGCGGAGTCCGATGTATTTCTTCTCATGCACTTGTCCATATCCCTGACTCACATTGCACGTGCGCTCCATGCGGAAATGTATGTGAGTCTCTCTCGTGATGTCTGGGCGTGATCCTAGCCGCTCCTCTCTGGTGTGGCGGCTGGGTATCAATAATTATTTTAGCTTTGTGTTGACTCAAACCCATGCCTGCACATATCCTTTTCCATACCTACCCTGATTTCTTGCAGGAGTCGGTGCGACTGCTCAAAGATGCGCAAGCAATGGTCAGTAAGAAAGGGGCACAGGTCTTCTCCACGTGGATTGGGGAGAAAAATGAGACCATTAACTACTCGTACGAGTATATTTGGGACCGCTCGGGCGCCATCTCCCACTACCTGTTCGGAAAGTATGGTCTGAAAAAAGGAGAGCGCGTTATCTTATGCTACGGCTTCGGCCTGGAGTTCTTCGTAGCATTTTTGGCCTGCCTGCGGCTGGGCGTGGTGGCCGTACCTGTTTATCCCCCCAATCCCACCAAATTGAAAATGTCCCTCGAAAAGCTAGAGCTGATTGTTGACAGCGCCGGCGCCAAGCTTTGCCTTACTGACAATACCGTCAACTGGTTCCGGAAGGCCTCGCAGCTCAACGTACTATCCACCGCCAAGTGGCCCCGGGGCATGAAGTGGGAGTCCACCGAGGCCATCCTCGCCGGCACCGGGACCTCCCACGACGAACCCAACCTGTGCTCCGACGATGTGGCCTTCTTGCAGTATACGAGCGGGTCCACGGGCGATCCGAAAGGCGTGATGATTACCTTTGGGAACCTTGACCACAACGTCAATGACCTCATCCTCTTTTCCCTGCGTCGGGACGTATTCTGCAACCGCACCCGCACGGCAGAGGACATCGAGACGCCCGTGGGCGTGAGCTGGCTCCCGCAATATCACGACATGGGACTTATCGTGGGCTTGATCATGCCATTCGTGGGGGGCTTTCGCATGCACCACATGTCGCCTATGACCTTTGTCAAGAATCCGCTCATCTGGATCAAAACCATGTCCAAGGTTGGGGCCCATTTTAGCACGGCCCCCAACTTCGCCCTGGGGCTCACGGCACGCCGGTGGAAGAGCCAGCGCGGGAAGCAGGAGCCCTTGGACCTGAGTGCCCTGCAGTTTATCCAGCTAGGCGGGGAGCCGGTGAACCCGGAGCATATTTCAGTCTTCTCTTCCACATTCGCTGACCATGGGCTCCGGCACAATTGGGTCGGGCCTGCCTACGGCCTCGCGGAGCATACTGTGGCGGTCTCGTACTGCACCGAGGTGGTGCTGTGCAGCGAGGCTGCGGGCGGCAACTTGGTGGCCTGCGGCGCGGACTTTCGTGTGGATGTGCGTATCGTGGAGCCAGACTCACTGGCCGAGATTCAGGACGGGCAGCAGGGCGAGATTTGGCTATCGAGCCCATCTTGCGCCTTGGGGTACTGGGGACGAGAGGAAGCTACGCAAGAGACTTTCCAAGCGCAAATGTCCACGCCGGACAGGCCGCCGGTGTTTGGTAACGGCGTCTACACGCGCACGGGAGACATGGGGTTCCTGGAAAATGGCCACCTCTTCATTTGTGGGCGTATCAAGGACCTCATCATTCTGAGGGGCAAGAATTATTACCCCCAGGACATCGAGTTGGTGGTGGAGAAGGCCTCCGAGAATGTACGGCCTGGCTGCTTGGCCGCCTTCGGTTCTTCCATCCCGGGCATAGAGGATGAGCAGGTAGAAATCGTCTTTGAATGGCGAGAGGTCAAGAGCGGCACGAGTTCGAAGGAGTTTATGCAGGAGCAGATGGACAAGGTCTTTCGCGCAGTGGTGAGCGACTGTGGGGTTCGCGTGCACCGGATTGTGGCAATTCAGGACAGGTCGATCCCGAAGACGACGTCGGGGAAGATCCGACGCCGGGCTACCCGGGACGCCCTCCACCAAGGGCAACTGCGGGTGGTCTCCGAGGTGGCGCTTGGGAACAAAGATGGATGGCAGGAGCCTGTAACGGAGGAGCGCACGGGGCACCAGACATTGGACATCATCGAGGCGGCAGTCTCTCCCAGGTTGGCCTTGGGTGAAGCTGCGTCTTCTCCTCTGCATCAAATAGAGGGGATGGTGGAACGCTCACAGGAGGAACAGCTCCGAGCGCAGCTTTTGGGCAGTATCGAGAACAAATTGCAGCGATTGGTCTTGGAAACGGCGCTGGGGGTGACAGGCTTGCCTCAGGTAGAGATTGACATGCCCCTGATGGATTTGGGTCTCGAGTCCATCATGGCCATCGAATTCCGGGAAAAGCTGTCAACCAAATTGGGAGGCTTTGACCTCCCAGACACAATCATTTTTGATTACCCCACTATCCGTCAGATTGCTGGCTACATCATGCACGAAATTTTTGGCGTCAGTGCTGGCGGCCAGGCGGGGGCTGGGACCGGTGCTAGCGGCCTCGGAAGGGGAATGGAGGGGGGCAATACCACCAGATATCAGCCATTAGCAGTAGTCGGCATGGGATGCCGGACACCTGGAGGCGTGGACGGCGCGCGAGCATTCTGGGGCATGCTCCTCGATGGCACTGACACCGTCACCGAGATCCCAAAGGACCGCTGGGACGTGGACGGATACTACCATCCGAACCCGGAGCACCCTGGTACGATGTATACACGCGCGGGTGCCTTTTTGGACGACATCGAGAGTTTCGACGCCGCTTTTTTTGGAATTTCGGAGCCCGAGGCGTTGGCCATGGACCCACAGCAGCGGGTGCTTCTCGAGACGTCCTATTGCGCCCTTGTAGACGCCGGTTACACTCAGCGAACGCTCTTAGGACAAGATGCGGGCGTCTTTGTGGGTGTGTGTAGCACTGATTTCAGCCGCATCAAGCCCTCCAAAGTAGGACCGTACACCGCCACAGGCGCATCGCAATGCGTCATCTCGAACCGTGTGTCATTTGCACTAGGTTTGAAAGGCCCCAGCATGAGTATAGACACTGCCTGTTCTTCCTCATCCGTCGCAGTGCATCTGGCCGCCAGGTCCTTGCAAAGCGGGCAGTCCTCTGTGGTGCTTGCCGCCGGCGTCAATCTCATCCTGCTACCCGACACGTATGTTGCCGTTTGCCAGGGGAGGATGCTCGCAGTGGATGGACGATGCAAAACCTTCGACGCGGCTGCAAACGGGTACGTCCGCGGCGAAGGTTGTGGGGTGGTGGTGCTGAAGCGATTGGCGGACGCGGAGCGTGACGGCAACTTGATCCTAGCTTTGTTGCGGGGCACGGCAGTGAACCAAGATGGCCGCAGTGCAAGTCTCACGGCACCCAACGGACCGTCCCAGCAAGAAGTCATTCTCCGCGCCTTGGGCGAGGGGAACCTGAACCCCTCGGCCGTGGACTACATCGAAGCGCACGGGACAGGGACGCCGCTGGGCGACCCTATCGAAGTCGGTGCCCTCAAGGCTGTGTTTGGACCTGGCCGGGATCCGACTCACCCATTGTACGTCGGCTCTGTCAAGACCAACATTGGCCATCTGGAGGGGGCTGCCGGCATTGTGGGCTTCATCAAGGCCGTGCTGGTAGTACGGCACCGGCTGGTGCCTGGCAACCTCCATCTTCAAACTCTCAACCCTAGCATCAACCTGGGGGCATGCCCCTTCGTGTTTCCCACGGAGAACGTTCCATTGAACAAGGCGCAAGAGGAAGAGGCTATAGCTGGCATCAGTTCCTTCGGTTTTGGTGGCACCAATTCGCACCTAGTGGTGCAGGGCTGGAAACCCACTGAGGAGAGCGCAGGGAAAGACGTCTTGAGAATAGCAGACTTCCCCACGGACCAAGCGAAAGCGCCTGTCGCCTTTCTTTTCACAGGTCAAGGTTCCCAGTACGTGGGCATGGGGAAGTCCTTATATGAGTCAGAGCCTGTCTTCCGGGCAGTGATCAATGAATGTGACGAGTTCTTGAAAACAATCTGGCCCTTTTCATTAATCGAGCTGCTATACCCGAAGGACGAGGATGCTGAAGTGAAAAATATTCATGAGACATGCTATTCTCAGCCCGCCATATTTGCGATCGAGATGGCGTTGACTGCGCTCTGGAGGGAGAAGGGTGTGGTGCCAGATGTTGTCATGGGTCACAGTGCTGGGGAGTTTGCCGCTGCCTGTGTGGCAGGTGTGTTTTCATTGGCGGATGGTCTACGGTTTGTTACTGAGCGGGGGCTTTTGATGCAATCATTGCCGATGGCGACCGGGACCATGTTTGCTTTGCATGCCCGAGAAAATGTTGTGCAAATGGCTTTGAAGGAGATGGTTTCACAGAATGGGGTAGAGGCGGGTTGGCACAACTTGTCGATAGCCGCGGTCAACGCCCCCGAGAGCGTCGTCTTGGCAGGGCCGAGGGCCTTGGGAGAAGCGCTCATCAAGCATTTGAATGTCGCAGCAACTGAGCTCCAGGTTTCTCATGCTTTCCACTCTCCCATGATGGAGGATGCTGCTCCAGCGTTGAAGGCTCTAGCAAGCAGCATCCAGCTCTCATCGCCTACTATTCCCGTTGTTTCAAACGTAACGGGTACCTACGCAAGCGAGGGAGACCTGACGACGGAAGAGTACTGGGCCCGCCACATGATGCAAGGGGTGCGGTTCTACGATGGCATGCGTGCTTTACAAAAGACGAATGTGAAGATTTTCGTCGAAATTGGCCCGGAACCTGTGCTCAATGGCATGGGGCGGCAGTGTGTTGACGGTGCTTCGTCTTGCTTGTGGTTGCACTCATTGGAGAGGAAGGGGACAGGCGACACTATCAAGCATGCTCTCGCTAAGCTGTCGACGGCGTCGCAAAGACAAAGTCTCCATTCGAGTGCCGCCAGCGGTCCAACCTGCCGGGAGCTGTTTCCCGGTCGCCAAAAATTTAAGTGGAAGGATCGGGAGGCCAAAAAGGAAACGGAAAGCGTACTCTTTGAAGTGGAGTGGTCGCCAATGTGGGGAGGAATGAGTCCTGTCGGAGTTTTGGGTACTGTAGACGCGCCTGCACTCATACTCGATGTACCAGATAGCGATGGACGGACTTTCTCGGAGGGAGATGCCTCCGCGTGGATTAAACACAAAGAGTCGGTCGCTCGAACCCCATCGTCTGACGGAATAAGCATGGAAGCTGACTTCGAGGACGGCCATCAGATTGTACAATTACTAAGAAAAAGATGCTGGGGCACCGTCATATTCGCAGGCGGTTTGCATGCCCAAGGTGAGGGAAGCGAAAAGGTTGTTAGACGACGCGTTCTGAGAATAGCGCAAGCGATATTGCAGTGTGCTGTAAATGAGCGGCCACGTCAGTTTTTAATAATAACATGTGGTGCCCAGCCCAGTGGTGGAGTTATGACTGAAATAGGGGCACGGCAGGCCTGGGTATCGGGCTTTGTGAAGACACTTCGATTGGAGCATGTTGATCTATTCGCGCACCACATCGATCTTTCCGCTGATGTCCAACACCAGCCAGTCAGTATGACTGTGAGTCAGCTTCTTTCCTCTCCTCCTCCTCTCTCCATCGATGAAGCCGAGGTATCTATTCGTGATGGCCAAGCTTTCGTCCCACGCCTCGTCTCAAGCGAGGTGGCTCTAAATGGAAGGGGTCTCATTGGTGTGGTCCCTGAAGCTACGTACGTGATCACGGGCGGG
>AFGO01002330.1:36790-51631 GCA_004335405.1 Nannochloropsis granulata CCMP529
GTTGACCATGTCAGGTTCGGGCATCTTACGCGATCCGGCATATGAATACTCTGTGCTCTGTGTCTACAAACGGAAAGCCTTTCCCTGGCAGCGGCCGACAGACATGCTGGCGGTTGGATTTGACTCGACAATTGCAGGAAAGGTGGCCCCGTTCGAAGGTCTTTCAGCGCCCCTCACTCGAGAGCATATCCGGAGTGTTATCTTTGAGTGCCTGGAAGAGACGCTGAATGACTTACCTGCACTAACGGATGAGACACTTATTATGGACCTACAAATGGATTCGATGGGTGCCGTGTCCTTCGTCACAGATATTTCTTCTCGTCTACAGGGAACAGGGATAAAGCTGCCGTCCGATTTCATGTTTGTCCATCCGAGCATCGGCGAAATGATTTCTGGAATACTTGGCCTAGGGAGATCGCTGACGCAGACCAGGACCGGCGGCGTGGACGGGACCAAGGGTGGGGAGCGGACAGGTCTCTTGCACGCTCAATCACTTCGCAACTCTATTTGTGATGAGTTGGAGAATCTGCCCGCACAAGAAGGGCACCCTCATTCGTGGTACTTGAGCCTGTGTTACCTCGTGGGCATGTTGTATATCTCCGCTGTCCTTCTATTCCCTGGCTGGCTGGTCATCAGCCGCACCTTTCAGTACGGTCTCGAGCTACCGGCAGTGATAGGCGTCCTGGTGCTCGCACCGTGCGCCAAGCTCCTCTATATGGTGCTTGTTTGCGCGTTGGTGGTGCTGAGCAAGAAGCTGATACTGGGGAACATAAAACCCAACGAGCAGATCCCGCTTGCCAGCGTCAGATTCGTTCAGTACTGGGTGGTGACCAGGCTCATAAGTTTTACCAACATGTTAGTACTCGGAGAATTGAAGCGGACGCGCTTGCTGAATGTGTACTACCGTTTGATGGGGGCACGCATTGGCCGAGATGTTCTCATTGATACCGTCGGTGTCACTGATCCAGACATGCTCACCATCCATGACGGAACAGTCATCGGGAATGGGGCCCTCTTGCTCGGGCATACGATCCGCGATGGTGTGATAACTTTCGGTATGATCGCCATCGGCCAGTCCTGCACCATTGGACCTCGGGCTGTTCTCCAGCCGGACGCACGCGTGGACCATTTCACGACGGTCCCGGCTTTGGCTAGTGTGGGCAGGAATCAGATGCAAGGCCAAGCCATGGGCAGGACGCCTCGTAGCGGTTCTTCCGACGAATCTAACACCAATATGCGGCACTTCGCTCGACGGGCGGCGCTAGAGACCTTCGGCCACGTCATTGGACTGTACTTCGTGTACGCCTTGGCGTCCTGCTCTTTGCTGGTCGTGAACGCCATTGCCACGAGCATGTCGAACAGCCGGAACCAAGGTGGGATCATGTCCGCTTTGGCTACCCTGCAGCTTACCTCCGGACTTTATCTGCCATTTCTTCCCCTGTTTGTGGGAGGTGACCGGGATGGGTTCGCCGAGATTCTGATGATGGTCTTGACTAAATACGACGTGATCGGGATTGTCTGGGTGTTCCCAGCTTTCTACTTGGGTTACTCCTTAGTGCTTATTGTACTGACAGCGCTCGTCAAGTGGCTGTTGGTCGGAAGGACTAAGTCAGGGACGGCTTCAGACAGTGGTTACATTGGTTGGCGCAAGTGGTTCTGTGACTCTTTGCTTGAGTATTCCTTCCGGCACACGGCGTCAATGACCCTGGGGACGTCCTTTATCAATTTCTGGCTCACCGTGTTGGGCGCTAAGATTGGATGGCGTGCCTGTATACGTGTATGCAACGGAATACATGATCTGCCGGATTCTTACAGAGACCCAGACCTGATCGAAGTGGGCACGGACGTGCACATCGGCGACCGAGCAGCGCTCATCACAGGCGTGACCCGTCGTGCCGTGGATGGGGAGAAAAGAGGTAATGTTGAAACCACATACGGCAAGATCAAGATCGGAGACCACGCTCTCGTCGGGATGGGGTCCGTGGTGTTGGAGGGGTCGACCATCCCGGCCAAAACAGGGGTGGGCGCATTGTGCCGGGTCACGGCCACGGACGAGCTTAAGGAGGGCGCCATGCACATGGGCAACCCGCGGCCGCGCCCCATCTATCACATTCCTGTGGAGGGCTTACAGGACCGGAACTTTACGCTAGTGGAGTGGATTTTGTACTTCCTATTCCCGTTGATCCAGCCTCTTGTCATCACCACGGTGGTGTCGTTGGCCGGCTTCTTCACCTGCTTGTTCAGCATGCTCCCTTTCTGGAAGTACACCCCGGCGAGTACGACCTTGTTCTTGACACCCTTCATCTATATGATGCACGGGCTGCTGCTGTGCACGATGGTGATCGTGCTCAAGTGGGTGTTTCTAGGCAAGATGGGACCGTCCAAGAAGCACCGCACGTATGACCTGCATTACTACACCTGGAACATGGTGTTAATGGTGCAGAGCATCGTGCACCTCCACTTCACGGAGTTGCTCCGAGGCAGCCCTTTTTACAATGTGTACTACCGTTTGTTGGGTCTGCACATCGAGCGGGACGTGCTTTTGGAGGCAGTGTCTATCCCGGATGTGGACCTGATTTTCCTAGGGGAGGGCAGCGCCGTTGAGCAGAACGTGTTGCTGGGCGGACACAGCTACGAAGCGCCGTTCCTCACCCGAAACCGCGTGCATATTGGCAAGAACTGCATCGTCCGACCGACTGCTGCCACGTTGCCTGAATTCAAGATGGACGACGACTCTCAGCTCGAGTGCTTGCAAGTGGGTCTGAAGGGTATGGTGGTGGGCCGATGTGATAGCATTGACCGTTGATTCAGCCTCTAGTACATGAGAATGAGATCGGACTTTTGCCAGAAAATAATAGACGCCTTCAGTAAGATTTAAAGAGTACATTAAAATATAATAAAAGAATGCATTGAAAGGTAGGCGAAGTGAAATTAAGGAATCAAATGACTGCTACGCATAAGGAGTAACGAAGATACAGAATGAAGCAGACAGTACGCGAGAGAAAAGATACAAAAAAGTGATTGAAAAATTGATCGAACAAGATTAAGTTTAAGATGAAACAAAAAATAGATATAAAACCCTCCCCGCAAGCGCTTTCTTTCATTTTACTACACCATGTACTTTTTCTTTTTGTAATAATCTCCTCTATGTACCCCCTTGCCCGAACCCCGCCTTGACATGCGCCCTCGCCACGTCAAACTTAACATCAAGAGGTATAACCCATTCATCATCCACCGCCCCAGGCAAGGGTTCCAAGAGCTCCAGGGTGCCTTGCCCGTCCAACACGTCTTCCCGGAAGCGTCCCTCATACTGCGCCGCCCCGTTGGAGAGCACGAGCCGGCCGCGTCCGTCCTTAAGCCCCCCGCGCCACATCCCCTCGTAGCGTTGTCCATTTTCGTAGGCGCACACCCTGCGAAGGTAAAAAGATGAATAAAGATAATTGATGAGAATACGTAAAACACCACCGACAGACGAGCCAAGAAGTCACGACCGCTTAATAATATTCAACTCGCTACTCACCCTTTCCCCTCCATTTTGTTCTCCGTCCACTGCCCGACGTATTCGAACGCGGCGCAGCGCAGCGTACCCTTGCCCTGCCGCACGCCCCTCACCCATTCGCCTTCATAAACAGACCCATCCGCCCACGTAAAGACACCAAAGCCCCACCGAAGGTCCTCGCGCCAGTCTCCCTCGTAGCTCGCTCCCCCCGGCAGCTTGTAGCAACCATGTCCCTGACGTACGTTCTCGCGCCAGTCCCCCTCGTAGACCCCGCCGGAAGGGAAGACATACCGACCCTTCCCGCTCATCTTGCCCTCGGACCACTCCCCATCATAGATCAAGCACCGACCGTGTGTCATGAGCTTCCCCGACCCGTGTTCCTTCCCCTGCGCCCACGTGCCCTGGTACAACAAACCGTTGGGAAACAGACAGATGCCTACCCCATCCCGCTCCCCATCTACTACCTCCCCTTCATATACCTCGCCGTCCTCGTCCGCCAAGGCCGACACCCAGCCCTCCGCCACCGGCCCCTGCTGCTGCTGCTGCCGCTGCTCCGGCCACGGATTGCCTCCATACTCCTGCTGCTGTTGCTGCTGCTGTCGATGATAGCCTGTATCAGCTATATTCTCCATGCCTACACCCGAGGTCAAGTCACTGGACGAGGAGAATTTTCGCTTACATCCATTTTTGTTGCCACCTCCCCCACCCACCCCACCGCCAGAGCTCGAGGTTTCCCTCTTCTCAGCACTAGCGACTTCCCCTCGCTCCTCCTCTTCCTGTCTGTCTGCAACCACATGCTGCCACCATTGCCACCAGACCCTTCGAAGTTCAGCGCGATTGCAGGCCTGTGCTGCCTTCAAAAGCTTCCCCGCGGAGGAGGAGGCAAATGTGGCAGAGACAGGCATAGCCAGGTTGAATCCCGCACCGCCAGCGTCCTGGTCTAGGAACAATGGCGTTTTGCGGACACCAAGCGTGATACGATTGGAAGCCCGACGATGTTCTCCAGCACAAGGTGCGGTGCTGTTGCTGTTGCTCGCATCCAAGGCTGTGACATCTGCTAGACTCGCACTGTTGTTGTCGTTCTTGTTGTCGTCGTTGTTGGCGTTGTTGTTGTTGGTGGTGTTCTTGGCCTTGTTCGCCTTAGCTGTGCGCTTGGCCAAGTCACTCTTATAACGACGGTGGCAGATCATGCGTAGGCCGTGCTGGGCATTGATCTTCCCTTCCAAGATGAAATCCCCGTAGACATTCCGGCCTTCCCCCAGCACCTCCACGTAACTCGAGCTCGAGTTGCCATTGGTCACCACGCCCGTGCCTGGTCGCATAATGGTCAATTCAAATGTCTCGGCTATCTCATTGACACCCTCCCCGGTGGGATTATGCACCAAAAACCCACCATGGCACTTAGCACAGGCATCGAACGGAAATAAATCCGAGAGCCTCGAGCCTGCCGCGGCCGCAGCTGCCGCTTTCTCTGCTACCATTGGCTCTGCTGTGGTCGGAACCACTGAGGGCACATGCATGCCTTCTTCACCACCAACGCCAATAAGACCCCGTCCAGTGTCTAAGAAATCGACCCCCGCGCGATTCAAGTCGAAAATGTTGTCATCGCCCAGAAGGAGGTTGGATGGCAGGTCAGAGAGGAGGGAGAAATTCAACTGCTCGTCAATGGTAGCGTCATTCTCCATGACTCCTGCCATAAGAGACAAAGGGGGAAAGTTCGACGCACACGCGCCCGCGGTTTTGGGGGAGGGTTTGGAGGCCGCAAGGACTTTTGTCATTTCGACGGCGGCCGAGGCGATGGCAGGGGTGGACTTGTCGCTGTGGTTTATGTCGCTTTTCTTGTCCGACGACTCCAGCAGACATTCCTTGTTCAGGTCCTCTTGTCGCAACTGTTGCCCTGCGTAGCTTTGCTGAGGCTGCTGTTGTATTTTGTCGTTTTGATGGGACCAGAGAACCTTCCAAAAGAGAGAGGCGGGGAGGAGGAGGGAGCTGTGAGAAGGCAGGCAGGCATGAAAAAGCAGCGAGATTCATAGCAGAGAGATCAAGCTGATAGCCCTTGGCTTCAGGTGGGGTGCATGCAAATCATTCCAAAGAGCGGAGTGTGGGTATGCTCGCCGCTGCTCCAGTCACCAGGGAATAAAGAAAGAAGTGAACAGGGGGGGGGTGCCATCCGTCGTAATCCGTTCTTGTCATGTCATTTCAACCAGCGCTACCTTCACACATCCTCATGTAGCATTACAATTACTTACCTCATACGCAAAGGTGCTGGACTTGTTCTTGTTACCTCGGAAGTACCACTTTCCTTCCCATCGATACTTCGCGCCATCTTTGTTGTGGGCTGCCTCGTCGACCACCATACTTGTTTCCGCCCCGGCAGCGACGCCCGGGGCTGTGGTTTCCTCGTGCAACCCTGATGCTGCGTCCCTGGGTCGCTCGGAAGCCGTGGTGGTCATCTTGGCTTTATGCACCGGGCCAGACAGCGCGGTATCTTCATGTGATGCTAGCTTTTTTTCTTCCTCTGTCTTGTTGGGTGCTGCCTCTGCTGTCGCGGTCGCCACCTCGTGAAGGAGGACCAGCCGGCCGGTCAGGACCACTTCCATGACCTTATAGGCCTGCTCTTGGGTTGAAAGGATTGCTGCGCTCTGTGTATGGAATGCTTGGGGTTAGCTAGCGACGGAAAAAGAATCAACTAATGCAATGTGCCCCCTGGTTTCAATTATTTTCTCCCGGTTTTCTCTGGCTCCTCATACGCGCTTCAACGGCCGGGCTCATTGAGGCTTGTTCTGTGAAATGTCTGTTCGGGCAATACACCATGGGCGTGGGAAGCAATGTGCACCAGCACGTCACGCAAGCGTTTTCATCGTTTCCACCCTGCTCTACTGGAAGAGAAGCTTGTCTTGAAGCAAACCAATCCCTTATCACTTGTCTCGGCAATCACCTCTCCTGCTCGTAACGCCTCCCCTCCCCTCTTCCCCCCAAAACACAGGCCAGGCCCAATCTTCAGCGACCAGCCTTGGCGTTTGTGGGAGCTGCCGGGTGAGTCGACAACAACAAAAAGAAACAGTAGGTGTCTATCTCCGACCAGGTTGCAGCTGTGACAGCAGAAGGTGGGAGTCATGGCGGACGATGCGCCAATCAACGTGGAGCAGCTGCGCTTCCAGGTGGTCGACAAAGACACGGGACAGGTCTTTCGCATCGACGAGATGGAGCAGCACATCAATATCAACGCTTACACTCTCTTTCCGTCGCGGGACGAGCTTGCGCAGCGGCTGGCCTCGAGCACGGCGGGGCATGGTGGAGAAGACTCGGACGACGAGTCGACGTCTTCCCCAGGAAGTAAGTAGTAGTGATACATGAATGGTAACGTTACCCCTCTTTTTGTCAAAGCGACGTCTGTGCAAAGAGTTTTGAAATTCTCCGCTGCCGCTGCTGCTGCAGAAGGTTTGTCGCTCGGGATGTCGCTGCTTATCTCCCACAGCACCCCTTGCCCTTCCTCATTCACGTGCACATCCTTCCATGTTCATGACACTCCCCACTCTATTCACATCCACTTTTGCACGCTTTTACATAGGTGGCCTGTCGGCAGCCGGACTGTCCGCCTTGTCGTCTATGCTGGGTTTCACCAAGCGAAAGAACGTTCAGCGGCAGGAAACGATCGAGGGACAAGTGCGTGTTAGCACCGTCAAGAAGGACGGTCCCGACTTTGGAGACCTGAAGGTGTCTCAGTGCTTGCAGGTGCGTATGTTTTTGCTCTCGCTTTGATCTAAATCCTACTCTCACTCGCATCTCTCTCATTCCCTACTCCCTCACCTCCTTTCCAACTTCCTCTCTTTCCCACTTGGCCATCCATGCACTCACCCAACTATTCCATCCCTCCTTCTCTTCTCCCCTGTCCTTACCAGGCGCACGACGGGCCTATCTGGACGATGAAGTTCAGTTTGCGGGGAGAGTTTTTGGCTTCGGCAGGACAAAGCGGAGTGGTGTATGTGTGGACTGTAGGCGGCGCGGGGCCCTCAGGTGCTGGGGGAGGGGAGGAGGCACCTGTGATGGACGAAGCAGGTGTGAGCGCGGATATCATCAAGCTGTTGCGTTTGGCGCCCCACCGGCGATTTCGTGATCACACGGCCGATGTGATTGATCTGTCGTGGAACAAAGAGAATTTCTTGCTTTCGGCTTCAATTGACAAGACCGTGCGACTGTGGCACACGGCCCGAGCGGAGTGTTTGCATGTCTACCCGCACGTGGACTGCGTCACCTCAGTGCATTTTCACCCCAAGATCGACCATTTGTTTCTCTCAGGCAACTTTGATAAAAAGCTGCGTGTCTGGAATGTGACCGACGGACGGGTCAAGGAGTGGGCGAACACCCCCGACATGATTACAGCCGCCTGCTTCAACCCCGAGGGCACCATGGCCGTCGCCGGTCTTTATCGGGGCCAGGTATTTTTTTACCAGGCGGAAGGCATGAAGTATTACACCCAAGTTGAATGCCGCAACCGCCATGGGGCCCTCAAGGGCGGCAAGAAAGTCACCGGCCTCTGCTACGACACTTCCTTCCAGCACAAGGCTGCTGCCGCTGCCGCTTCCCTTTCCTCCTTCTCTTCCACCGTCGGGCCATCAACCACAGGTGGGAATAACACAAACTCCTCCTCCTCCTCTTCTACCTCTAGCGTTGCCTCCTCTACGGGCCCCTTAGCCGGCGGGGCAGGCTCGGAACAACTTCTCATTACCACAAATGACTCGCGCCTCCGTCTGTACCAGACCGAAGATTACTCCATGCTCTGCAAATACAAGGGCCTGACCAATGACCACATGCAGATCAAGGCCACCTTTAGTGAGGACGGGGAGTACGTGATCTCTGGTTCGGAGAATGGACAGATTTACATCTGGAAAGGCACCACTCCGCAGCAGGGAACGGCGGGAGGGCTGGCTGGTTTGAGCGCACCGCTTACCTTTAAGAAGGATCGGAACACAGCCTATGAGTTTTTCCCTGCCACGGAGATAGGTGGTGCAAACCCACCCATTGTTTCGGTGGCTCTGTTTGTGCCCGCGGCTGCTGTGTTGCAATCTTTGAAGGGGACGCCGTATGAGGAGCAATGGGTGGGGGCGGGGGCTGGGGCGGCTGTGAGTAAGATGATCATTGCTGCGGATTACTCAGGCAAGATTCGTGTGTTCCAGCGGCATGCCCTGGTTGCAGGAAGTAGTGGGGGAACCAGTCCTATAAAGACGGCATGAGAGAGGAGAATGGGAATGTAAGAAGAACATTAGAGAAGAAAGGAGCGCTTGATGGGCGGGCATGTATGCATATTCATGGCAAGGTCAGACACACACGGCTTTTATTTTTGTGATTTATAGGCATCATCTTCGTGAGGGGCGTCGATTTCAGAAGGAACCACCAAAGCAATACACACCGGAAAGACTAATTATACAGTAGCAAGTCCGCCACCGCCAAAAAGGGAGAGAGCATGGCATCATTAGGATTCTCAGTTTGTTGTTTCGATTGACTTCCTTCTGATCATTACTTGAACGCATGGGGCACCCTTGGGTTTCAGGGGACTCACAGGAGCACTGAACCTGGACGTCGTGGTGGATGCTCTCTCTTTTGGGCTCATGTCTTCCCCGCTTTATTGCCTCACCGCGTTGAGCCTTCATAACAAAAAAAGAAGCGGGATGTCGTTGGCGACGACGGGTCCACTTGCCTTGCATGGAACACATCTCTTTCGCCTTCATTTTTCTTTTCAATTCCTCTCACGAAGAGGGAAAAGAAAACAACTCTTCTCCCATTTTCCCCAGTGGCGCAAATTACAAACAGGATATGTATATACTGGCGGGCCCTTCTCCTCGCCCCTACTCTGTCTGCCCCTTTCTCCCTCCCGTCCCATATTCCAGCTGGCCCCCCTCCCTCTCTCCCTCTTTCCCTTCCCTCCGCCACACTAACATGCACAGCGTGATCTGGCCTCGGCTTCGTCGGAAGAGGAAGTAGCAGGAGTAGCAGCTAGCTTGATGTCAATGAGGTTGGTGCTGCCTTGGCTCTGGGCGGATTCCATGCCTGGCAAGGCCGTGGCGAGTTTCCGGAAGAGGGGCTTGATGTTGAATCCCGCCTTGGCGGACGTCTCAATGAACATGATATTCTCTTGCTTCGCTTTGTCTTCGCCTTCTTCTGTCGATACTTGCCTTCGATCACTCAAATCCGTCTTGTTGCCGACGAGCATGATAATGACGTCGTTCCCGCGCTCGTTCCGCACGTCCTCCACCCACTTGGACGTGTTCAAAAAGGAGGCACGATCTGGGGGTGAGTGCGTGTGAAAAATCAGCTAAGCGGATGTAAAAAAGGATGGCATGGGTAGAAGCCGACCCAACGCACGGACACAAGGCTCGTCGATCTGTCCTTCTGTCAAGGAGGATGCATGCACTTACTTGTGATGTCGTACACGACCACGGCCACGGAGGAATCCCGAATGTAGCTCGGAATCAAGCTCCGAAATCGTCTGAAAAAAAACGGACAGAAGAAACGCGATGAGTAATCGAGTGCGATGTATATAAGGACATAGCCATCTTTTAACAGTCAGTCATAAAAACTTACTCCTGCCCCGCCGTGTCCCACAGCTGCAGCCGAACGGTGCGGTCTTCCAAGTACATGGTCTTCGACAGAAAGTCGATGCCGATCGTGGCCTGTTGTATAGAAGAGTGAGAAAGAAGAAAAAGGTGTGTGGGTTGTGTCGCATAGCATCTATGTTTATCTCCTCCCACCCCTCAGCCCGCCCTACCCCACAATCTCTCGAGCATGAACGCACCTGGTAATTCTTCTCAAAGGTGTCGTACATGAACCGCGTAATGATGGATGTCTTACCCACACCTTGATCCCCTAAAAAGACTAAAATAGACGGCCATAAAGGCACGGGTAAGTCTCAAGGACGGCAACCGGAAGGGGGTGTATGCTCCAAGTCCCTGCTCTCTCCTCTTGCCCCACATGCCCCTCCTCCACTCACCTAGCTTGTACTTGGCCAATGACGGTATCTGAGGCAGGGATGCCGGGGACGAAGGGGACTTAACGGGGGACGTGGCTGCCATAGTGGTAAGTGCTGTATTTTGCTGGACAGGGGCTTCTAAGTGGAGAGGGGAAGTGGTGTGGCTGGCTTGCTTGGATTGACGACGGGTGTCTTTGCACCGCAATCCTTTGCTCCTGTGTAAGCCGTACGAGAGGGGGGTGGGGATACCGAGTCTGCGTGAACTTGTGGTCTCATGCGCCGGTCATCAAGAAGCAGTTTTGGAGAAGGGTGCACGAGGCGTTAGGGAGTCAAAGTCAGCCAGGCGAAAGGCTGGGCATCGAGGCCGCGTTTAGGCACGTCACAACCCGACCACGTCCTGCACGATCTCCCCTGTTCAGAATGTGTGTCAGACGTGGCTTGCTTGCGGTCAATGGTCAAGCGCGGGGGACTTGGGAAGGAGACCCATCCGCGAACGAACACTGACGCTTGTTCGCAGTTCAGTTCCCTGTGAGCGAGCGACCGGGCAACCCAAGCCCTCTTCGCATTGCCAATTAGCCTGCCATATCCACCACCAATGACCATCCATCTACACCTTACAGGTACGAAGACCTAGTCCTGGACGCCACGGCTTTGCGGTCCCTATTTCCCGTCCAAGGGGAGCGCACACGGTGGCAGGAGGGTCAAGCATCATCCCGAGCGAGAGAGAGGTCGTCGTCGTCGTCGTCGTGTGGGTGAGGAGGCTGAGAGCATAGACAAATTTCCCCATTGGCTTCTCAACCCAACAGCGTCAAAGACAAAGGTAATTCATGACCAATACTTCCTGGTGGCGACGATGGGCAGGGGCGGCGTTCGTGGCCAAAAGGTCTTTCAGCAGCGGAGAAACGCCACGGTAAGCTCCACTCTGTCAGGCCACTTGTGTGTATCTTTCGTTCATTTTTCGTCATCTTTTACTGCGCATGAGTGGTTGCATAATTGTTGGTGTTTCGATCCCTGCCTTTTGCTTCCACCACCCACATTTCTCCGGCCCCCTATCAATGTACTCATGGCTCTCGTCCCCGCACGCACAGTATTTTATGCACGCCCGCGGAAATGATGGCACTGCGTCGGAGCATCGACAGCCAACGTTCCGTAGGCTTCGTGCCTACTATGGGCGCCCTTCATCGCGGCCATCTGCAGCTGATGGAGGTAGGCAGGTGGCTGGGCAGGATTGAAAATTGCGTGTATGCCACATCAAGTTTTCCTTCCGATGTCCCTTCACTTCCATTCCCTTCACTTCTTTTCTCATTACCCTTCCCGCCCTCCCCACCACGAAGCGAGCAAGGAAAGAGAACGACTATCTAATTATCAGCGTATTTGTTAACCCCACGGTAAGAGTGGAAGAACGCGTGAAAGAGGCGGACAGGAATATTTGTGAAAGAAGAGAAGTGCGATTAAGATTTGCACGCCATCCGTTCCCCTTCATAAATAAATATCAGCAATTCGGGCCAAACGAAGACTTTGGCAAGTATCCGCGGCAGCTGGAGAGGGACGTGGAGATGGCCAAGGACACAGGTAAAAACATATGTCCTGATGCCTCTTCTCTTTCTCGCCTGCCAGCTGGCCAATGCCGTTACGTTTTGGTGACACGCCTCCACTCCCTCTTTTACTCCTCTTCAGGCGTCGACTTCATTTTCGCTCCAATGGTGGCGGACATGTACCCGTCGTCGCATCGTTGCTATGTGGTACCCGACGGCTTTGATCAGCTGGCGGAGGGTAATGCCCGACCGGGCCATTTCCGGGGCGTCGCTACCATCGTGACCAAGCTGTTTGGCATGGTGCAGCCCACCAAAGTAGGTTGCTTGTTTGTGTTGGGAGAGCTTCGAACTCAGGCGCTTTCTCCTCAACCGATAAATGCTGTTCTAAAGCCATTCTATCCGCCGTGTGCCTCCGGGCTCTCTTGCCTCTCATACTTGCCTCTCATTCCTTCCACCCAACCTTCTGCTCCTTCCAGGCGTACTTTGGGCAGAAGGATGCCATGCAATGCGTGCTCATGCGTCGATTGGTGGAAGATCTAAACCTTCTCCCCAAGATCGTCATCTGTCCAACCAGTAAGTCAGACAGGTTACCTAGACATCAAAACAAAGAAGAAGCACCTCCTGACCATCAAACCTCACTTTGACGCTTCCTTCCTTCCCCCCGTCAGTCCGCGAAGACGATGGCCTCGCCATGAGCAGTCGCAATGCCTACCTAGGCAAGCAGGTATTTCGTGCTACATTAATCTCTTAAAGCCATTCCTAACTACCTCGCGCGCTTTCACTCACTTATCTCTTCTCGCCACCCACACATCCTTAGGAACGTAAGGCGGCCCCCGTGGTGTATCGGGCGCTACAAGCCGCTCAAAAAGCATTTAAAGACACACAGGGACCTATGGAGGCTGCAAAGCTCAGGGATATCATAAGAGCGATCTTAGCCCAGGTGAGATTTAACAGTAAGGAAGTATTATTGTCGCGAAGAAATGGAAAGGGGGAACCCCCATATTTTACTCCCTCCCTCTCTTGGAGTAGAATGGGGAGGTGCCGTTCCTCATTCCCTCCCTTTTCCCCTCATTTCACATCAGGAGCCGCTGGTCGGGACCGTGGAATATGTGTCGGTGGCGCGGAAGGAAACGATGGAGGAGATAAAGGAGAAGGTGGAACAAGGCGAGGGGGCCATAATCTCACTAGCCTTGCGGCTAGGCAAGGTGCGGTTGATAGACAACATCATCCTGTGAGAGGAGGGAGGAAAGAGTGGGAAATAGGAAGCACTCACACATGTCGACATAAGGAAACAAGAGACAATAAAGAATTAAGGCACACCAACAAAGTCGTACGGTAATACATGCCATGATTCAGAGAAATACCCTTCTTTCACTTCTTTTTGGGTTTGTCGTCCGAGGAAATGGCTGCATGCGAGTTATTTATTCATCTTCTCTCCTGTATATCCTCTCGCCTGGCCGATTCTAACCAGGGGGTCGCTATTCTTTGATTTGCATTCTTTAAATTCGCATTCTTTAAATTCGCATTCTCGTCTTGCGTTACTCTCTTCTTGTGTGACCGTGTGAGATGCAGCAAGCTTCCGTTTCTCCTTTTTCCCTGTATTCCCCCCATCCATGTCATTTCCTCACCCCCTTCCTACTTCATCCACCCAAAATCTTGAGGCAAATGAACCATAAGCTTCAGAGCCGCATCAGTTTCGTCAACCTCTGTCCGAGAAAAGAGAGTGGACAAACGCAAAAGCAAACCCCAAGCCCCAGGACAACAAAAGGAAGGGAACCAAACCGACCATCCAACCATCGATGAAAGATTCGTCACATATCTCGAAAAAGAAAGGACCCCAAAAGAACGAAACGGCCAACCTACGAATCAGCATGTCACTCCCTCAGTTGGCCCAACATCATGGCTACCGCAAGCGGTATGCTTGACTTACTTGCCCTTGTTGGGGTTCTCGGGGGCGGTCTTCCAGGCTTTGGCCACCTATAACAATGGGATGAATACATGTATGTGTGCTTGTATGGAGAGACGTGCTTCGGGAAAAAAGGGTAAGCGAGCGTCTTGAAGCACTAACCTGGGTGAAGGCCTCCTTGTGGGAGAGGGAAGGGTTCTTGGCCTTAAAGACGGTCAATTGCTTCTTCATGTACAACATGTACAGGGAAGGCTCCTTCTTGGCGGCCGCAGCCTTCTTGGCGGGGGTGGTCTTCTTGGGGGTAGACTTCTTGGTGTCCTTGCCGGCCATGATCGTAGATGGGGTGGGTGTTGGGGTGGGGGGGGCTGTGTGGTTTGTGAGATGTGGGCAGAAGGAGCGTGACGGTGGTTCTTTGGCAAACGGCGGGGGTCTGCTTGCATATGTGTGCACGCGCGCCGAACAACCCCATCTCTCCCGCAGCGTGTGATGAAGGCCGTGGATTCTGTGCTGTGGAAGGTAGTGTTAGTGAGCGCAGTGGTGGGTGGTGACAAAAAGACAGTGGGTGAGTGCTCCTCGTGCCTCCCTTGCCTCCGATGTTGAAGATGACGAAAGAAGGCTGATGGCGAAAAGCGACACTCCCTCTCACAGACGGCCACGCACCAGTCCTCATTTATAAGGCAACCACAAGCAAGTGAGCATGGACACGCCTGCAAACAAGGCATGCGAAGGGAGGGTGAAGGTAACGCGGCAACAAACATACGACAGGGAGTACTGAGAGGAAAGAAACGCGAGAGGAAGGGTGTCCGCCGACGACAATCCCGGACGCCGAGAGGGGGGGTGGGGGGGGGTCGGAGGGTCCTTATCCGTTTCTATGGGGGTCATCAAAATGTGAAGGTGCCGGGCGATTCAGACGCTGGGAGTCGAGATCTGAGCT